>NW_019775380.1:410105-576534 GCF_001039355.2 Lingula anatina
AAGGAAAATTACTGGTATGTCATCAAACTCATGCATCAACAAGGTCAATGCTATGGCTAATGGCCGAAAGCTCTAAGGAAAACCTTTCACAAATTTTAGACATGAGCATTAGTTTTAATATTTTAGATTAGGATATCATTATAGATTTTGCATAAAATTCCATCATCATTAATGCATCCTCAAAAGTTAACTATACATATATTACACACGACTGAACAGACATACTCTCCTTATCCTGTACACCAATAAGGCTTGTGGCAAAAATCTGATCTAAAAATTTGCTCGCGGTTTGGAATAACCAATCACATTACTGCTTGCTTACTACAACAAGGAAATTCAAACACAGAAATGGGTTTGCCAGGCTTGCATATATATGTATGTAAAACTGAATTTCCTGTAAACCAATTTGAAAAACTTGCAGGAGAAGCAGGAGTATTATCAGACGTACATACAATGTAAGTGTAACTGATGAGCCTGTATGCAACCATCCTTAGATGAGAATAAATAAATGAATAAATAAAATAATGACTGTGTATTCCATCTATTTATCCCTGCCCCTATCTTAAAAAGTTGAAATAGTGGTATTTACAGTAATGGCTTGATCATTTCAACTGAAAAATTGTGAATTTTATAGATACTGTATTTTTTAAATAATAAATTCTTTAAATTATGACATTCCTACTCACTGCTGGTAGTAACACAATAGAAAAGCAGACTACCTAATAGTTCTATTCCATACATTAAAAGCACCAAAATGCTACATATTTATGTATTTTTAATGATTCCAAAATTATGTGTCTGAAAAATTGATAACTTTCCTCGAATGAAATGATTAAGCCATTACCACATGCAACTAAGCAACTGACACCAAATAAATAAATAATAACTTGTGGTCCTTGAGCATTCAAAGTTTGACCCATCTGTCCCATTCTGCACCATTCATATCACATTCAAATTCCTCAATTAGCCCTTATACTTTTCCTATAGTGCTCATCCTGATAAACCACAAAATCACACTACATGTGCAGGTAGTACCAGGAAGTTCAAAGCTATAATAGCCAATGGTTATTTAAAGACTGAATCATCTAGGATCTTGTGTTAACCTTAACAATGAGTTCCCTCAAGGGTACAATTAATGTGTGTCTATTAAGACACTGATATAAATATTTTAAATATAAAAGCTGTGGAATTTAAAAGTTTATTATCATTATGGCCTACTTCACACCTAACACTACACTAATACTAGGACACTTACCCCAATGATGGAGTAAGTTACAAGGGACTAAAAATAAATTTCAACCTATTCAACACACTTGTACCATATTTAATCATAGCTGGGAATATAGAATACATACTAATAAGAGCTTTTCGTGGTGATTTTTTAAATGTTCATTTGCACATTAAATCATTTTAAATTATTTCAAGTCAGTATTCACAAAAACTAATATGGAGCAATAGCTACAAACTTAGCATCATATTCCTGTTTAATTAAACGTATAAAAATTGACCCCTTACAATTTAATGCTATCATACACAGAAACCCTGGTGAAAATCCTTACAAAAACTGCTCTGAAGACTATTTTAGTTGTACTCTTAATAAGGCTTTTTCACATCAAGTGCTGTATCTTAGGGACTGTTCACAATGAATTTTGTGGACCTAACTAATGCATATGCACTAATGTAACTCCATGGGGATCCTCGCTGAATGCTATCAGATTATCAGACTAACAGTCTTCCTCCTGGCACTGAGAAGAATATGGAAAAGCAAGTTTGTTGAGACAAGAGGAGTTTATTAATCTGATAGCATTCAGCAAGAGCTTGTGGAGTCATGCACACTAGCTATGTCTAAAAAATTCACTGTGAATAGTCCCTTAGTGATACAGTTGTATCAGCTTTACCATGTGAATGCACTGTGCTGGACTTACCAATCCTTCAAAACTTCTTCACAAATTTGCTTTCTGATATATTAAGTTAAAACAATAAATTGGCTGTGTCAAAGGCAGGGGCTTTACTTACACGACTTTCTTACAGCCAGGCTATTTAACCATCAACCTCTAAAAACATTCTGGTACAACTGTATATATAAGACATAATGCACAATATGAAAAAGCCATAAATAATCATAAAACAAAAGAAATATGATTACATACCAAAAGCCAGCGCATCAGGCAAAAATACAACTAAGTATGTGACAGTGCCCAACAGTATCAGAAATAAGTCCATATTCGCTCAGTACTGATGATTCAAAGTCATTCATGGATACATAATGTTACAAACAGTGGTATCTAACAAACAATTTCAAAAATCAGTTCTGAGGACACTATGGCACACCTTATAGCTGGCAATCCCTGTAGCATCAACTAGGGTGAAGTTATTATCTAAAATGATCTGGGGAAGTGGGATGGGACTAATAAGTAAATAAATTGAATAAAAAGGAATATGATTAAAATCTCCCTTTTCAAAGAAGTTAATGGTCTATTTAAATGAAAAAAACCTAATGGTAATAAATATTTTTAAATTGAAATATATCTTTTAAATTCTTTAGTAAAAAAAATTACCATATGGTGTTTATAAAATTATATTTTCATCTTTTATATTAGAACAGGCATTTGATTTTGGCACAAAGTGTTCTTACCTGCTTTGAACTTAGAAATATACTTTGAAAGCAGTAATCACACTGGACGTAGCGCCGTGGGCAGCTTTGTTCAATGTGATCTTTGAGGTCCTTTCTAGGCAGAACTGCTGGACAGCATTGTGGACATGGTATAAGGGCATAAAAACAGGACTGTAAGTGACTCTGAAAGCATGAAATATAAATTGTTGAAAAGGCACATGAAGTGCACTGTTTTCTTAATGCTTAATGACTTTCATACATCTTGTAAAAGCATTGCTATTGGGGAAAAAATGCATCTTTCCATGTGAATAATGCAATAATTAAAAATAAAATTAAAAATAAGGCATCTTTCAGCAAAGTATAACCCAACTTAGAATTATTTTAAAATGTTCAAAATCTTAATAAATACATACAATATGCAAATTTTGAGAGAGAGGTACATGCATAGGTTCTCAATTCTACTTAATATACAAGACAAATCATTATTTTGGTACATGTATACACACCTCCAGATTACACAGTTCAATAATGAACCTACATCCATGACTATAATTTGGACACTTTAGTTTTAAGCCAAGGATTTCCCTTTTGGCAAAATTATCTGGATAGATATTTTGCTCATCTAACAAAACATTATCCACTGGGCATCTGTGTTTTTCTTCCCTTAAAAAGAAAATGCACATAACTCAGCCTTTATATGATAGTTCCTCTAGTTTAATTTGTGAAAGTATTCTGTATGTGATAAAAGTGGCATATGCTTAGGCTGCGTTCACATAAAAAATCCATTTTCTAAAAAAAATCTAAATATCTTTTTTGCGGTATCTTGTGATCACGGTCTGTGCCCTGAATACCCCACAGCGTAATTACTGGCAATGCCAAGAATTAATTACAGCTTTGGAAGTAACTGGCTCGTGCTGCCCGTAATTACGCCGCGGGGTATTCAGGGCACAGACCGTGATCACAAGATACTGCAAATAGATTTTTAGATTTTTAGAAAATAGATTTTTCATGTGAACACAGCCTTAAATGGGATTCTTGAAAATAAAGTGATGAATATCAGTTCATATGCAAGTACAAACAAAATAGCAAAGCTGTCAAGTGGACAGACATATAAATGATAAAACTGATAGTAGAAGCAGTGCCATTAAGAGCAGTTTTCACTCAGAGAACGATTTATTCAAATGAGCTAGAATAGTTTCAGGGTTGCAGCAATCTAAAGAGTGGCCTAGCCTGTATTTATTAGTGTTTAACTATTTAGTCCATGCCTTTAACCCAGGGCTTCCCAATAAACCAATAGACAACGGGCCTAAGTCTTAGCTCCACCCAAGTCGTAAACATTTTATTGCCTTATTGTGTCAACAAGTAGGAATTAAGTCCATAGCAAGGACAGCTGGCGATGATGGCTAGATGTCCAGACACACAGTGCCTGTCCATAAAATATGTACCATATACATTTTAACTTGAAGACTTTCAATGAGAAAATAGACACAGATTAGTGTTGTCATTAGAAGTATGGTTTACTGTAACAGGGTGTTATACTGTATTAAAAATTTATGGTGATAATAAGTGAACTTTTAAGCATTTCTCCAGTTCTATAGTGGCTGTACAGTTCAGCTTGAGTAAAAATAATCTTGTTACAGTTAATTTGACTTATTAATAACAGTAACAGGATAACTAACCTGAGCCATTTAAATATACAATATTTACAGAAGCGATGTCCACAGTAGGTTTGATAGGGGTCCCTCAGACACATGAGGCAGATGGGGCATTCATACTTGGAATCTAGTGGTGGGCAGAAGTCAAAGTCATATCCTTCCAATGGTTCCTCTGCAAGTTCTCCTTGAGGGGTTCTTGGTTGAGGCTCTCCTTTCTCCATCATTTGGGCTCTCTCCCCAGAAGACTCCCCTGTTCTGCACTCGCTAACATTGGATTTATGATACACCTGGTGCATGAGCAAAGAAAAAAGACATTAAAATCATGAATGCCAGGCAGATGTTACAATTTCATTACAGATTACCGTATTACCACACTTTAAAGGTGTCATATTCAAGCAATTTTTGTTCTTCACAATTGTGCAACCTTGGTCCATTGTCACAGCTGACCGAGACTTTGAAATAAGAAGGCTAAAGCACAGAATATTTCCAAACAATATCTAGGGATCGGTGTTACTCCCTACCAAGGTTCTGGGACATGGGAGAGGGTATATGACAACAGGAGACTGAAGTTCTCTCAGACCTTTATCTCTCTCTCTCTCTTTTAAGTCCACTCTTCAAGGTCTCCAATATTCAATATTCTGTCTATCTTAAATACAAGTTCTGCACATATGGGCTTGATTAAATAGCTAGACCTCCTTTGAGTAGACACAGTTCTGGAAATATCAGGTGTACTGATTGAATAGAGATTTATGACATAATCAAGTGTTAAGTCATTAAATGATTTAAGACAATCTGGGTGGAAAGCCACGAGGTACTAACATTGGACCTCAGGCCTACCCAACTACCAGACTCGGTACCGAATGATCCCAAATTCACTGGTAGATCGGACCACACTACCTGTTTTCAAGGTGTGCGTCTATATGCATTTAACAGTATCATACCCCGGAACAAATTTTGAGATGAGATGCACTACTTTCCAACCTTGCTGAGAATCATCTCTATCACATTGCGTACTATGCAGGAGCGGTGTTGCGCCTGATACTTCGATGCACATACTGACACACCTTGAAAACGGGTATTGTGGTCCAAACTACTCGTAAATTCAGGATCATTCTGTGCCGAGTCTGGTAGTTGGGTAGGTCTGGACCTTGACAATTAGAGAAGCTGTGGATATCTCAAACACCTATGACCATTTAGCTCAAACCGTTCAAAGCTTCTGTTTTTCTTTACAGAAGTAAACCATGGCTCCTAAAAGAAACAAGATTCAAGAAGGCCGATGCATTCACAACATTTTGCTACTGCATTACCTTGGGACACAAACAAGAAAACCATTAAAAACAACTCAGTTTATTCCCATTTTATTCTTCAGAGGTGTTGGAACCCACTCCACCGGTTGGAGACAACTGGAATGTCTTCCGTCTAAGGGTGTGTTCACAATAAATCTATTGTACTAGCTAGACTGAGTTAATTCCCATACTTAGATTGATCCATCTGGATCGACCTAACTCCCTGGGGGTTCACGCTAAATTGCTATCAGCTCAAGAGGCTTAAATGTCTGTCACGCCTACCAAATCAGCTAGGGGTAAAGACAATTACCCCCTAATAACAGTTTTACTAAAGGTGGCAGACTCTTAAGCCAGTTAGATTGACAGCAATTTAGTGAGACTCCCTAGGGAGATAGATTGATCCAAATATCTGTGGGAATGGTCCCTTGTGTGCAGTAACTCCCCAGGGACCCTCACTAAATGCAATCAAAATAACAAATTATAAAGTCTCATCTTAATAGTTTCCAACACACCCGTAAATTCACCAGCTTTTCTACTCAAAACCAGGAAGCTTATTAATCTGTTCATCTGATTGCATTTAGCAAGAGTACACGTGGAATTAGTGCACACTAGTTAAAACGATATATTCATTTTGAATGTACCCTAACAGATGATGGTATCAATTTTTAGTTTGTTTGAGTCAAATCTTTGATACACATATCTAAATTGCAAATTGGTTTTTGTAGCTATCTTTCAAAGATTATACTTACACTTTGTCTTGATCACCCAAAACTACTTTAAAGAAAAAGTTTGTTTTATATGTACGGTAGTACTATGATTACTGTTACATCAACTCAAATGCTGACACCTTATGGCCTCACGACTAGTAGGTGTGTGAGAATACATGTGGGCAAAATATAACTCAAGCAGGCTGATTCAGAAAATTGTGATTTAACAGGAAACACCACCTATACTTGTGTGGGAATTTTTTTTATTTGGCCTCTGAACTGTGGCAGATCATATGTCAGGTGTTGAGACCTCTGCATACACAAATAATTTTATTTACAACAAGCAGTCTCTAAAACCAGTACATGGTACCCACATTATGTTTACACTGCCTGCAAAGGGTCAATATTGGTTTGAACATGTAATACAACAGTTTCAGTCTTAATCAGCTTGAGAAACAGCTGATTGTATTTTCTGAGGAAGAGGACTTGAATGGAATAACTGCCTTTAATTATATGAAAAAAAAAATCCGTGGTTATTTCATTTGATATTAGCAAGTTATCAAAATGAAAGATTTATCTGGGCTCCATTTTCCCTAACATTTCAATTCCTGGAAGGCAAGCTTCAATAGAAATGCATTCAAATGTTTCTTTAAATTTAGCCCTTCTTGGAAACTCAAATACTGCACACACACACACACACACACACACACACACACACACACATATATCAGCTAGAATAAGACGACTCCCGTTTATGCCATAACATTTTTGCATAATCATCAAAACTAGCAAATTATTCTTTAGTCGCTTCTGCAGATTATAAATATATATATATGCAGTATGCATATACATACAGGTGATTATGGGATGTCAATACTAGTTTTCACAGAAACAAAAAGTAACAGTTTTAATCAAGCAACTGAATGACACTGGACATTACACCGGAATTTATATGAATAAAAAGAACTATAGGCAAAAATATAAACTAATTAATTTCTGGTACAGTACTGCCAATTCGATTTTGTTGTCTGTTATAATTTATTTATCAGCAATTTCATTCTCAACACCAAAAATAAGACAGACTGTTGGCATAATTTTATTGGTGTTATATTTTTAAAAAGTATACACATAGCACATAACATATGAAAATACCTCTTGGACAACTCCCCTCAGCTGCCCCCACACCACCCACTAGCAATGGATATCTTACTGATAATGAACAATGTGATATTGAGAAAAATTAAACCTGTCTTTAATCAAAATGCATCTCCAGGTAGAGGTGAGGTAAACAAATAATCTCACTCATCCAGGTGTCCCTTACTGAAGTAACTGACACTTTCATTTGTTTCCCCCCCCCCCCCCCCTTTATCAAGGTGTCTGCCTTTAATTAAGCAATGTTTTTAAAAGGTAGAAGCTGGGTAAACAGATAATCTCACTCATCCAGGTATCCCTCTGATGAACTTACTGTCAGTTTTAATTGTTACACCACTACCCCTGACTTGCAAATCAGTGCCTTGTTTTTTTTATCTGGTTTCATTATTTCCATTTATCTAACCTGTAATTCAGAGTGCTCATTGACATCAAATGAAATGTAGATTAAGTAACAATTGTTTGCTTTTAAAAACTGATAAAATGGTAGTATTTGTTTGATTAAAAAATGACATGCAAAATTTGCACATATAGCATCTAATAATTTAAGGTTACCTCTCAGGTTTGTTTCCTGAATCTTATAAGTAAAAGCAATTCTTTTTGTTTTAAATTCTTTTTTCCAGTCCTCTTTCTTATGTTCAGTAAAATATTAAAGAAATATGTTAATACATCAAAAAAACAATTCATTTGCAGTGTATTTTCTTTCCTGGGATCTAGGAGTGTGTTATGGGGGGGGGGGGGATTGTCTTAGAATCACTAAAAAAACCATACTAAAAAACTCCATGGCAGGATATTAAATAAGAGACAGAAGTAGAATATTAAGTATCTTACATTTTCAGAGTTTATGCGACCACAAAAAACAAATTCTGATAAGGACAGGCACGTAGACATGCAAAATGCACCAGTTCTAGATCCACCAGCTGGTGGCATAGTACGTACTTGTCATTTTACATATGTACTGTGCACAAAGCTAGAGATTGCAACTGCCTTTTAAATGAATACTATCCTCATTTGAAATTGTCCCAAAGTCGTACTTAAATCTTTACACATCCTGCAAAGCAACTTATTTTTTTCACAATTCAGTTGATAAAAATCCTCAAATAAAAGTACTTGATGTTGATATTTTCTTCTAAAATGACAAGAAGATATGGCAATCAAAATATTTCAAGAAACATAAAGCATTAATTCACTTAATTTAAAATGGTATAAAACATGGTTTCCAGTAGAGCAATGACTCATGAGTAGGAGAAAATTATTTTTTTCCAATGAAAATTTGATTTGGCAGAAAAATCCCAGATAGGATACCTAAAAGGATTAAAATGAACGGGAAGAGTTTAGCGTTCCAAGAAACGTTCAGTATCTGCATTTTAATTTCTTAGTCCTGCTTAAAATGACACATTACCCTATAGAATACTTGCAGATATAGTAAACCTCCAACATGACCTAATACTAATTAACCATCTAATGACTGTACTACAAAAGAGATTATTTTTGTAGTTTTCTTTCTATTAATTTCCTTTGTGAACAACCTGGCCCAATATTTCAACAGCTAAATTCTTTTAAAATTCTGAAATTCAACCCTTTCAAAATTGCATTTTACACAATGAAAATACAAAGAATCCATATTACATTCACCAAATTAGAGTCATTGACAAATGAAGATATATTTTAAGTGTTCTTCTTTTTTTAAAGTGTACTTAGTACTAGTGTATTTCTTGGAAAAATTATGAACCTGGAACTTAATAGAATTACAGTCAGTAAGTATAAGAAAATTATTGTTGGATACCACAAAAATTTGTGATTTGCATTTAACCAAGGAGTTATAACTCATTGATTTAACCTTATCTAAAACTCATATACAGTACATAACAGTTATACAACTCTAAGAATTGACCAAATAGCTCTCTTAAATAATTAATGATAAAATCCAATTAACAAAATGTGTTCTAGCTGATCATGACTAATTAAATAATCAGTCATTAAATAATTTCCACTTAACTGATCGACACATGATCAAATTGCTTAACTGAGAAAGAAAAAATAAACTTTTACACTTGGCTAGCTTAAACAGCATTACTAGTAGTTTTTATACTATTTGAATTTTATTAAAATCAGCCATATAATCAACATCAAAATTTATGTTCCTACAAGTTGGATTAACACTGACTTTCTCAATATATAGGTCCATTATTAAGAAAACAGAAATTTGAAAAAGGAAGTTAAAGATATATTCATTAATTCTACTTTTCTAAATCTCTGGTGACAGAAAGTGATAAATCTAGTTTTTTGTGCAAATTATAAGATATTTAAAAATTCATGCCTTGCTAGTTTGGGGAAATTTTTGTTTTCAGGTTTCAGCTGTTTTAGTAACGAAATTCCATTTGTTTTTTATGTGAGAACAGATAAATCTAGTTATTATAAATTTTATTGCTTTAAGTTGCTAGATGATGTTAGTTAAGTTCCACTTGGACAATCAATTCTTTCCCTCACTTAATTTAAATAATTTTTTTAATGTTTAACAGACCCATATATAGAGAATATGTATAAAAGTAAATTTTATGACAAATAAACAATGAATGTTTTAAGCCAAAATGTTTATACTTAACAAAACACCAACATCTGCGGCATATATCTACATGAACACGAGGAACTTTGATCAGAAGTGTAAAAAGGTTAATTTTCTGCATCACTTCAACTTACATTTATAATGCACTTTGCCCACAGTGTTGTAAACTTCCCTGTCGTATTCAAGAACATGTATTGATTATCAAATGTCATAGTTCTATAAAAAGCCACTAGTTGTCAATTTTAATCAGAAATAAAAAACAAAGATCTAACAAATTTAAGAGCTTGCATGAATTTGGAATTTATGACAAGTATTGAGAAGTATCCTAAGTGTGACTTTCTGCAACAGCTCATTACATCTCAATACATGTATTTATCTTATTTACATAAGGCTAGTTCTTTTACAGCATTTTAAATTAACAGAACAGCTTCAAGGTTCTATTATCACAGCTGATTTTACTGAAAACTCAGTAACTCAAAACTCAAAGACAAAGCATAATTTAAAAAGTGTTAAAAATACTGAAAAATTATTTTACAAAAAATAATTCTAAATTAAAAAATTACCTCGTAACAATGAATAATGCTGTTTATTTATTAGTTTGCATGAAAATCATATGAAGTCAACCTAGCTGCTTGGTCACCATTTAACCATGTTTACAAATACACATCCTCCATATATATATATATATATATAAATATGTATATACTGATGGCCATTGTGTGCATTATTAACTTGTGGCACATATGGGCATGCATGATGCCATTAAACTTGTATCAGCTCTACACACACAGACGGTTATTACTTCCTCAGCTAAGAATATATGTACTGTCCATGACAAAAAACATCAATTTGCAATTATATTCCAGAAAGAATTCTCCACAAGGTGAAAGTCTCCATAGTGCAATTGTATGGCAAACTATCTCCAAATGTATAAAATTATGTACATCCTCAAGAATAAATGCAGTGAGTAGTAACACACCCTACTGTCTCTCACTTTTATTTTCATATCTATGGTCCTAATGCAAATCAAGGGTTCTAGAAAAAGTGTGTATGTGTCTATGTTTGTGTATGTGACAGATACTGTTTATTTTCATCATATTATTGTTACTTACTATTCTCACCTATGTTGATTAATAGTTAAATCATCAAATCTAATAAACTGCTCTTGCCTTTTTATTCACAGGCACATCTACTGATACAGCATATATAAGCCCCGCATACCACTGAAAACAGATCTAGTTATTTTGGGCAAAACTATACTATATTGCTTCCTTGTTCCTGCACATTGCATTTGGCGCATGTTAAAACTCTGGCTGCTGATAATTGAATCTCAGATAATTTGCTTACCATTTTCTGCAACAATATACACTTTAGATATGACAACAATAGCAACAGCAAAATATTTAAGCAGTTCTGAATTATAATAATAATATATTATTAATACATAGTGGCAGCAGGTGAAATGTTACATATATCAATTCAAATGATACTTTTATTTGCTCTTACTTCTATGGACAAAATATAACATTAAGAAATTGCAAAACCCTTTTTCTAACATATAAAAGACAAACAGACAGTAAACAAAAAAGATACATTCCAAAAAAAAAAAAAACCTTATTTCTTAAGATTTTAAAAATGGAAAACACAAACAAACTATTCCTGTCAACCTTGGAACCCACAAATGTGTGCATACAACATTCTAAATTGCACCTAAAAAAGCATTTCTATTGTAATGCTCTTAAGCAAATATTTTATGTTACTTTTTTTTTTTTTTTTTTTTTTTTTTTTTTTAAAAAAAAAAACTAAAAAAGTTTTTGGNTCCTAGAATCACTAAAAAACCATACTAAAAAACTCCATGGCAGGATATTAAATAAGAAACAGAAGTAGAATATTAAGTATCTTACATTTTCAGAGTTTATGCGACCACAAGAAACAGATTCTGATAAGGACAGGCACACAGACGTGCAAAATGCACCAGTTCTAGATCCACCAGCTGGTGGCATAGTACGTACTTGTCACTATATATGTACTGTGCACAAAGCTGGAGTTTGCAACTGCCTTTTAAATGAATACTATCCTCATTTGAAATTGTCCCAAAGTCAAACTTAAATCTTTACACATCCTGCAAAGCAACTTATTTTTTCACAATTCAGTTTATAAAAATTCTAAAATATATGTACTTGATGTTGATATTTTCTTCTAAAATGACAAGAAGATATAGCAATCCAAATATTTCGAGAAACATAAAGCATTAATTCACTTAATTTAAAATGGTTTCCAGTAAAGAAATGACTCATGAGTAGGAGAAAATTACTTTTTTCCAATGAAAATTTGATTTGGCAGAAAAATGCCAGATAGGATACCCAAAAGGATTAAAATGAAAGGGAAGAGTTTAGCGTTCCAAGAAACGTTCAGTATCTGCATTTTAATTTCTTAGTCCTGCTTAAAATGACACATTACCCTATAGACTACTTGCAGATATAGTAAACCTCCAACATGACCTAATACCAATTAACCATCTAATGACTGTACTACAAAAGAGATTATTTTTGTAGTTTTCTTTCTATTAATTTCCTTTGTGAACAACCTGGCCCAATATTTCAACAGCTAAATTCTTTTAAAATTCTGAAATTCAGCCCTCTCAAAAATGCATTTTACACAATGAAAATACAAAGAATCCATATTACATTCACCAAATTAGAGTCATTGACAGATGAAGATATATTTTAAGTGTTCTTCTTTTTTTTAGTGTACTTAGTACTAGTGTATTTCTTGGAAAAATTATGAACCTGGAACTTAATAGAATTACAGTCAGTAAGTATAAGAAAATTATTGTGGATATCACAAAAATTTGTGATTTGCATTTTACCTTATCTAAAACTCATATACAGTACATAACAGTTAAACAACTATAAGAATTAACCAAATAGCTCTCATGAATAATTAATAATAAAATCCAATTAACAAAATGTGTTCTAGCTGATCATGACTAATTAAATAATCAGTCATTAAATAATTTCCACTTAACTGATCGACACATGATCAAATTACTTAACTGAGAAAGAAAAAAATAAACTTTTACACTTGACTAGCTTAAACAGCATTACTGGTAGTTTTTATAGTATTTGAATTTTATTAAAATCAGCCATATAATCAACATCAAAATTTATGTTCCTACAAGTTGGATTAACACTGACTTTCTCAATATAGATCCATTATTAAGAAAACAGAAATTTGAAAAAGGAAGTTAAAGATATATTCATTAATTCTACTTTTTCTAAATATCTGGTGACAGAAAGTGATAAATCTAGTTTTTTGTGCAAATTATAAAATATTTAAAAATTCATGCCTTGCTAGTATGGGGAAATTTTTGTTTTCAGGTTTCAGCTGTTTTAGTAACGAAATTCCATTTGTTTTTTGTGTGAGAACAGATAAATCTAGTTATTATAAATTTTATTGCTTTAAGTTGCTAGATGATGTTAGTTAAGTTCCACTTGGACAAACAATTCTTTCCCTCACTTAACTTAAATAATTTTTTTTTAAATGTTTAACAGACCCATATATAAAGAATATGTATAAAAGTAAATTTTATGACAAATAAACAATGAATGTTTTAAGCCAAAATGTTTATACTTAACAAAACACCAACATCTGCGGCACAAATCTACATAAACACAACGAGGAACTTTGGCCAGAAGTGTAAAAAGGTTAATTTTCTGCATCACTTCAACTTACATTTATAATGCACTTGTCCACAGTGTTGTAAACTTCCCTGTCCTATTCAAGAACATGTATTGATTATCAAATGTCATAGTTCTATAAAAAGCTACTAGTTGTAAATTCTAATCAGAAATAAATAACATAGAACTAACAAATTTAAGTGCCTGCATGAATTTTGTATTTATGAAAAGTATTGAGAAGTATCCCAAGTGTGACTTTCTGCAACAGCTCATTACATCTCAATACATGTATTTATATTATTTACATAAGGCTAGTTCTTTTACAGCATTTTAAATTAACAGGACAGCTTCAAGGTTCTATTATCACAGCTGATTTTACTGAAAACTCAGTAACTCAAAACTCAAAGACAAAGAATAATTTAAAAAGTGTTAAAAATACTGAAAAATTATTTTACAAAAAATAATTATAAATTAATAAATAACCTCGTAACAATGAAAATTGCTGTTTATTTATTAGTTTGCATGAAAATCATATGAAGTCAACCTAGCTGCTTGGTCACCATTTAACCATGTTTACAAAACAACATCCTCCATATATATATAAATATGTATATACTGATGGCCATTGTGTGCATTATTAACTTGTGGCACATATGGGCATGCATGATGCCATTAAACTTGTATCAGTTCTACACACACAGACGATTATTACTTCCTCAGCTAAGAATATATGTACTGTCCATGACAAAAAACATCAATTTGCAATTATATTCCAGAAAGAATTCTCCACAAGGTGAAAGTCTCCATAGTGCAATTGTATGGCAAACTATCTCCAAATGTATAAAATTATGTACATCCTCAAGAATAAATGCAGTGACTAGTAACACACCCTACTGTCTCTCACTTTTATTTTCATATCTATGGTCCTAATGCAAATCAAGGGTTCTAGAAAAAGTGTGTATGTGTCTATATGTTTGTGTATGTGACAGATACTGTTTATTTTCATCATATCTATGTTACTTACTATTCTCACTTATGTTGATTAATAGTTAAATCATCAAATCTAATAAACTGCTCTTGCCTTTTTATTCACAGGCACATCTACTGATACAGCATATATAAGCCCTGCATACCACTGAAAACAGATCTAGTTATTTTGGGAAAAACTATACTATTGCTTCCTTGTTCCTGCACATTGCATTTGGCGCATGTTAAAACTCTGGTTGCTGATAATTGAATCTCAGATAATTTGCTTACCATTTTCTGCAACAATATACACTTTAGATATGACAACAATAGCAACAGCAAAATATTTAAGCAGTTCTGAATTATAATAATAATATATTATTAATACATAGTGGCAGCAGGTGAAATGTTACATATATCAATTCAAATGATTTCTATTGTAATGCTCTTAAGCAAATATTTTATGTTACTTTTTTTTTTTTTTTTTTGTAAAAGAAAACACCAAAAAAGCTCATTGGCAATGCACAACATCATATGAGAAACAAAAAGTAAGAAACTCTACATGAAGTGATTTTAACTTTTACGTGAAACTATAGGAGCCAGATATTTCATCGTAGAAAGCAATGCAAAATTGTGAATTCTTACTGTTGTGTAATAAACAGTGTAAATATGCAAGGTTTATGAGAAACAATCCAGATAAATATCTGTAGATAATTTCTGTCAACTTTTACTTGTTTCCACTATTTCTGACCCCATGTCACTCCCCTTCACAAATCCCATGAAATCTCGCTTGGTCTTATTCAAAGTTGCGATACTTTGGGTTATCTAAGGTGATTCCCATTGCAGGCACCAATATCACAACCAGGAAGTTCTGATATAAAATCCTCCTATTCTGAGCAACTCACGAAATGTTGTAAAAATTATATACTACTACATTTAAATTGCACAGATAATAGGTGAATTTTTCATAAAGTGCATATAAGGCCAAAAGATGCCACAGGTGCTCTAACTCACATTTCAGCCATTAATATTAAGCAATTTTTATTCAGAATTTGACTTAAATGCATTATCATAGAATAGTGTTTGTGTGCAAGTGTGCATGTGTTAAGCATAACTTTTTCTTCATTTGATTTGCAAATTTAGTATCTGTGTCTATTTTATTTCAATTTTAAAAATACTGAAGAGGAGCTGGAACAAGATTTTCAAACTAAAAATTAATTACAGCGGAAAATATCATATCAATACACTCTAAGAACCATTATAATTTCGACCTCAAACAGTCTGTTTCCATATACTTCCTACTTGATTCCCCCTATTGATTGGTTTTGTTATCTTTCAAGTGGTTATATACCGAGCAATGTCCTCATCCTCAACTCTTCACTTTATCAATCCATACTCAATAGCCACCATTTTGAAAAGAAAGCGTATTTCAGTCAATTTTCTAAAAAAGCAAGAGGAAGTATTTCTTTTTCTTAAGGGTGGAGATCACTACTTTGAATTTGTTTTACAAAATTGCCACTAATTTCAAAAAATTTTTCAACAATACAATCTCTAAAAACTTGATTATCTTTCCATTAACATATATGAAAATGCTGAATTATAACAAACCATATGCTGTCCGGAAGAAAAAGATGCTACCAATGGCATATATCATTAGATCCATCATTCAAAACTGGTAGGCTATCTCAAAGTATAGTATTACAGAATTAGATAAAAGAAATCATTCTGCATGCATAAATTTCCTGGGACTGATTAATTTTCACAAGTATAACAAAGAGATCCACAAGAATTCTACTATACATACATGACCTGAACATGGTTTGACAGCCCAGACCGAATTCCACATGTTCAAATACCACAAGGTCTTTTTTTTTTTACAATACATGTGTTTTTACAACTAACAAGATTAGTCATGTTGAAGTTTCCCAAGTATCGGATCAAAATTGCTTCAGTCTTTAGTGATCTACAAATCTACAAACCCTGCCAATTTCAGAACATCAAGATTTAGGCAAATTTAACAATGACTTCACATGAAATAAATAAATCTTGACAGTTTTACAGTGAAAAAAACAACCCTGTTTAGATATTGCAAGATACCAGTACTGTGCAATCTATGTATTTCCTTTTTCCTGCCTTTGTAACAATAGTCAGTAACATGTACATTAACTTATGTTAATGAAATCTTCAGAACTGAGAATGAGAAATGTTGCTTGCGTAACAACAATTGTGAATATCAATGCAAAATGACACTGACAATATTAGCTCTTTCTTTCAGGATTAACTGATAAACTGCATGATAGCTTCAGCATTATCATCTATCTAGCCATATATGTATTGAATGTATGGATTGAATTGAAAAGGTGCACTGTCAGTACCACACACATAATCACTGGATTTTGCTGAAGCGTGTGTGTGTGTGTGTGTGGGGGGGGGGGGGGGGGGGGGGGGGGGAAAAGGAAAATCTTATACCCATTTGTACCTTTTTAAAGGCCCACTGTATGCTGGCACTGCAAATATACACAGTATCTTTGAGTTGCACCCTGGGACAGGAGTGTTCAGTGTCACTATGGGTTCTGGCTGTAGACTGAGCAGGCACATGTGCCCCACGTAGCCATCACTGTTACACACCCNGTGGGGGGGCACAACACTCTTTTTTTAAAATTCACATTGATTAGGAATGACATCTATAGGAATGACATCTATACTGTAGCATATTAACACCATGATCACAGGTGAATTTATGATTGGGAGAGTGTCCACATTCCAACTGCCCCTCCCCCCAAACACACACACACACACACACACACACACACACACACACACACACACACATCTGTGTATTCCCATCATCAGTTTATGGCATGATCCCTATTGGACACAAGTCTTGCACAGGAAGGAGGAGAGAGATGGGCAAAGGGACAGAAAAGTTTTGCCTTGTCTCCCTAGGGATTAACTCCTTTCCCCATTATTGATCTGGCAGTGATCACTACATGTATACTCAGTCATATAATATATCTAACTACAGATCATAATGTGCGATTTTCGTTAAACTTAGTTCACTTCAGTTCACACAACCAAGTTACATATATTTGTGAGTCCAAAAATATACAATAGCATGCGGTACGGATGCTGCAACTGAATTACCAGTAATATAGGCACTGAACTTACCGTTGGTTGAGAAAAAACTTTTTCTGGACTATTCATGACTAAACAAGTCTTCATTGTAAAAGGTAGTTTAATATTTTGCTCAAATTCCCCTGTTACATCGACGCCGTCAGCTAACTGCATCATAATCTCCAGCTGCTTTTCTGGATGTTATGAAGTTTTGCCTTGATCGACTAATGTACGGAAAATACCGTACTCGTATATTTTAGACGAGAGAACGTCCTTACTAATAGTTATGCACGCTTTACGGGGGAAAATTAATAATAGATATGCTATTCAATATGTGACTAAAACCAAGGATGTATAAGTATTTAAAATATCCTGATAGCCTGAAATCATTACGCACCTGTTACCATGATTATTTCCTTGTTTCGTCTCCAGTGCGGCTGACCTCCACACTGTACTCGCAAGCAGGAAGTTGATTTGAAAACGGGGAATTCCCTTTTCTTGGGGCTCTTTAAGGGGTTCCATTTTGCTTGTGTGTGATTATTATCATCGAAATACTGAAACCAATTGGTTCCCTGCACTTGGTCGTTTATACAAATTTCGTGCAATGTCAAATGTATTTTAATTCAGTGATCAAATTGTTGTTTCGACTTCTTGTTGGATTATATTTACATTTATTTTCCTCCAATGCAACATATTTTGGGTTGTGCAAGCAAAGTTTAGATTGAGCACACAAATGCTGACTAAGATATCCACATAATTTGAAATGTAATGAACATCCTTTATGTGACCATTTTGTTTCGTATGCATTGCCATCATTATGCAAAATTTCTGCAAATGTGCCCCTTACAGAGCATAACTTACGTAGCATTGCTACACTGGCATTGCTACAGGTGCGAATGGTAGATAAATTGGGCATTAGTTTTCACATTTCGTGTTAATATCTTATCAAAGGTCACAATTGTAAAAATGCATCATTTTCTTTCTAGATATTTATGATAAGATATAATTATCTTAAAACATATTTATGGCTATCAGATCAAATAATGATAATGTAAAAATATTTTGAATACCTTAGTAACTCTACTTGGTACAACTATTTCCGGTAACAGATACGAGACAGCAAAAATGTCTAAGCATTCTTAGGTGCAGTTTTGAGGTAACTTCAGTGCACACGAAAGCGTAAAGAGACATAGATATATTTCATATATGATATATTAATATATGATACATAAATATTTAAACATCAAGTGTTTTTAAGTTCTGGCACTGAAAATGAAACGTATCATATTCAAGACACCATTAGTTAATTTTACTGGCAGGGTCATTCATTTTGTTTATTAAAATTACATGAAAGAGAAAATCTGACTAAAAGTCATCAACCTTTAAAAATAAGTTTGTTTTGTCTAAGCTGTAAAGGTTTCCCATAACTTAAGACTTATCGTTGTTTTACGTGTTTTTTTAGTTGCTAAGTCTAATAATTTTAAAAATCACACTGTAGAATAGAAGTACAGCACTATGGATGCAGTAATTGAATGGCGCTTTTTAGTCATTTTATTTGTTATTTTTTAAAATTGTCGGTTTTTTAAATATTCCCTCTTAAAGTATTATACTTAAAGCCATGAAATGACTTTGTTGATACGTGATATCTTTTCTCAAAAGTGAAACAATAGAACAGTTGCTCTTTGCACAAGTACTTGTAGTTATACTGTATGTCTATTTCTTGAATTTAAGATTGAACTTTATACTTACCAGAGCCATACAGAATATGGCTGGGCCATAATTCTATAGCCGATGACCAGGTCATTGTTCACTTTCTATGATGACAACCAGTTTGTCAGCTATATAGTTGTCCTGCAATTTGCACTGAGCCTGTACATGATAATTTTCAACAGTAGGTTAACATCATTTAAACATCTAAGAATGGACTTATTTGCTGTTTATTAATGCCTGTTTTCAGGAACAATAGGGAATTAATAATGGATTTGCTTGACAAGTTGAAGAGCACAGTCAGCAGTGCCCTACAAGTTAACATCTTAGCCAAAGACTTTGAACTTGGACCTCATGTAGCCAGTGGTGGACCTGGGTTGTCATGGAAGATATATGATGCAGTGAAGAAAACAACCAAACAGGTGAAAAAACTCGTACTTTTCTATTAGCTCAAGGTATGATATGTGTGTGGATGATTTTATTATTTAAAAAAATTGCTGAAAATGTCTATTTAACATTTTAAGAATGTTGTGCTTTCTTAGATTACCAAAATTTTTCCATCTTCAGGAAGCCTCTGTTTTTATCTTTGAGAAAAAGTCCCTGGAGCGTTATTCAAGAAATGATAAAGAAAAAATCATAGAGGTTTTGAAAAAAGGATCTGCCCAGTTGACAAAGCTGAGACATCCCAAGATTTTATCTGTCATACAGCCTTTAGAAGAATCTAGGTAAATAGCAACAGTTTTTGCCATAAGACTTTTTACGTTAATTGAAATAATGTTGTTTCATAGGATTTAGCAATTGTAATGTGTATTCAAAGATAAGCACCTGAGTAGATAAAATTTGACAGTGCTTTTTCTAAATCAGTTATTTGTTTCTAGGGAAACTTTATGCTTTGCAACCGAGCGGGTTTTTGCAAGTTTGGCTAATTTATTAGGCAACTCTGAGAACCTGCCCACACCACCTCCACCTGCCATCAAGGATCACAAGTTATATGAAGTTGAAATTAAATATGGACTTTTACAGGTTTGAATAATGATTTTATATTTAAGGGACATTTTATATATGTTATGTTTCTGCACCAAAAAGTTGATCTTGTACCTTTTTTGAATGTGCTTCATTGGGTACTCAACAACACCAAAACTTGTTTTGTTCTTTGAGGGGAAGTCACTCTACTACTTAGAAAAGATGTAGCAGGTCACGAGACACGTAATGAGAAACCTTTGTGAAAATGTTTCTTTTGGAAACAATTTGGTTACATTGTGAGTTGTCCTTGCCATTTATTTATTTATTTATTTATTTATTTATTTATTTATTTATTTATTTATTTATTTATTTATTTATTCCCACCTCAGGGGGTGAAAGACAAAAGAATACATACAATAGATTGCACCAGAATATATTATATTTATAATACAATATTATATTTATAATATTATTTCATTGATATTTTAGTGGTCATCTTATTACAACATACCATGTTTCAGATAATAGCTACTGAAATGTAAATAATTTTTTCATTTCCTGAAGCAGACAGAAGGTTTGGCATTTCTCCACAATGATGCCTAGTTCCTGCACAGAAACATAAAAAAAATGTTTTTCTTTATTTTCTGAAGCTGACAGAAGGTTTGGCATTTCTCCACAATGACGCCAAGATCCTACACAGAAACATATGCCCAGATTCCATTTATATCAACAAAGATGGTGTTTGGAAGATAGCAGGATTCGACATGTGTGTGACTAGCTCAAATCCTCAAGATCAGGCAGTATGTCCAAGAATTCAAGATGCACAAAAACAAATTAGATGTTAAGATAAAGCCTTTTTATATCAGCATTTAAACATATTGATTACTATTATTTTTATTGCAAAAACATGTTCATAAAAGGTCACTAAAGCCTTTCACTGAGTCAAATAATTTGAGGTTAATGTGTTATTGATTACTATTATTTTTATTGCAAAAACATGTTTATAAAAGGTCACTAAAGCCTTTCACTGAGTCAAATAATTTCTAATATTTGAGGTTAATGTGTTAGAGAAAATGATTCCAGAAATGTATATTAGTTAGTGTAGATGTAAAATAATATCACATAGATTAAAGCTCATTTGAATGTACAATTTTAGAATATAAAACTTATTGAGATATTAGTTTAAGATGAAAACCATATACATTTATTTTGATGAAAAAAAAAACCAATTGATATTGCACAACCCATTTTATTGTAGGCAATGTTCAACTTTGTGGAGTGGAACCCAGATATTCCCCCTATGATCCAGCCCAGACTGGAGTACCTGGCCCCAGAGTATGGGATTACCATGACATGTGACAGTACCAGTGACATGTACTCAGTGGGCATCCTCATGTATACTCTTTTTAACAAAGGCAGGCCTTTGTTTGAGTGTAGCAGTCAGTGGTCTGTGTATAAAAAGAATATCATTGAGGTATGGCATTTATTACACTTGTAAGTCACTCTGTTTTGATAATTAGTTGTTTCTATCAATTTGTATTAAACAAATTTAATGCTTTTCCCCTTTTCACTTAGGCCCCAAATGCATGACTAAAAGTGAAAATTTTAATTGCAGATACCAGATATTTTTTGTTTTGAAAATACATTAAAATGGACAGAGATTCCGATTGGTTGATCATAGAAAGCTAGTGATTTGAAATGCAGTTATATTTGTGATGTGTTGTTGGATTATGGTGCAGAATGTTCCCATCTGCTTCAGCTTCGAGACCTGAAGATCACAACGCTAGGCTGTGTTCCAGAAGAGGTGCGAGAACATGTGAAGATGTTGCTCAATGTTGAACCAGCCCTGAGACCCGATGCTGATCAGTTAGTGAAGGTGGGTTTTCAATATGTCCCATTGCCTCATTACGTTTGACCTCCATCCTTAATTGATTTGATAGACCAGCATGTTATCTTTTGAGAAAGTTTTAAGAGTCTGTAATTCTAAAAAGAAATGTGCTTTACTTAAATTTATATCTGTATTGATACTGATATTGGCACTGCAACAATCAGTCATCTTTAGTTACTGGAGCATTTGGCCTTTTTTCCATCAGATTCCATTCTTTGAAGATGTAGGCTGCATGACTCTGCAGTATTTAGACAACCTTTTTCAAAGAGACAATCTGCAGAAGTCCCATTTCTTCAAAGGATTACCGAAGATCATTGCCAAAATGCCAAAGGTGAGGAATGTGTAAGGGGTTTAAATAAATATGAATCAGTGCACATTGTATACTTGTCTTGAGGATAATATTTGTGTGTAGGTACCGAAGAGAAATCATACAGTTCAGCAGAGTAAGATACTATATAGTGCATGCATATTAGTAAAAGCATGCCATGAATACATCCTTTTTAGTTTTATGTTTAAATTTTGTATTTTAGCGCGTGTCACTCCAGCGTATCCTTCCTTGTTTATACAAGGAAGTGGTGAACCCTGAAATGGTTCCATTCCTCCTTCCCAGTATTCTCCTGATAGCTGAACAAGCCTCTGACCAGGAATATGTGAAGCACATTCTACCACAGTTGATTCCACTTTTTAAGATCAAAGAACCTATGCAGGTACATGTGTAGTCCATTTGTCCGCATATACAAACACACATGCTCACGCATGGATGCACGCAAGCACACATGCACACATGCATACACACACACTTAGTAAGTCCTACCCAACAGTAATTAATAAACTCAGCTCTTCACTCACTGTAATTTTTGATGTTGTCCAAAATATTTATTTCATCTTGCTGTGAATTTTATACCATACTTATAATAAAATTACAAATTTTAATAATTATGGTTTTAAATATGGATTTTCAGGTCACTTTGTTATTCCTCCAAAACATGAATCTTCTGTTGAGCAAAACCCCATCTGGTGATATTAAGGCTTATGTTTTACCCATGTTGTATGGGGCATTGGAGAATAATTCTCCACAGATACAGGTAAAAAAAAGCTGGCATCTTTCCTGCCATGTTGTGTTGGGTTAATTTAGATTTATTATCCACTGAAAGTAATCTAATTTGAAAAAAAAAAACCCAGACTTTCATGAATCAAATGTAAACAAATTAAACCATTAGATTTTGACTGCTTTTGCATGACATTTTTTAAAAATCACCTAAAATCTGAAGAATTTGTTTATCAGATTTTGTACTAATATTGTTGTTGTTGTTGTTGTAAGGAATCCCATCCTTTATATCCTTTATATCTTTTATAAAACTATTATTCATAAAATTTACAGGAACTGTGCCTCAACATCCTTCCCACATTTGCCAATTTGATTGAATTTAGTTCTCTGAAGAATGCAGTAATGCCAAGAATTAAGAAAACTACCTTATCAACATCTAGTTTATCTGTGAGTATTTTAGAAAAAAAAATTGCATCGGATTATTTTATTTTTATTTTTCATTATCTTATTGGAAATATTTTGCTTTAATGATTGGTTTAAAATTTGACATTCAGTTGAATCTTGTATTATAAATCAAAAAATAATTCGGAACACATATGACATCATAAACAAAATTTGACAAGATAGATGCTTAATTATATATTGTCAGGTGTTCTTTTCTTTCCAAAGGTACGTGTGAGCTGCCTGCTTTGTTTGGGCAAGCTGATGGAATACATGGACAAGTGGACGGTCCTGGATGACCTGTTGCCTATGTTGCCTCAGATCCCTTCCAAAGAACCTGCAGTATTAATGAGCGTTCTTGGTATGTATTGGCATGGTGAGATATTGAATAATTTTTTTGTGTGATTTTGTATTGACTCATTTGAACATCTCTCTCTCTCTTTCTCTCTCTCTCTCTCTCTCTCTCTCTCTCTCTCTCTCTCTCTCTCTCTCTCTGTGTATAAATATTTTGGCTTTTATTTATTTGATAATTTTCAATATCAACCCTAAGGAAACTGTACTGTTTATTTTGATAAGATTTTAATATGGGTAAACTGTCCTCACTTGAAGGTCTAAACAAGTACATGATCAAGATGCAAAATTTAAAAAGATTTTTTATAGGCTTTGATTCTCATTTCTTTATTTTCAGGCATTTATCAGGTTGCTTTGACCCATAAGAAATTGGGTATTACTAAGGAAATATTGTCCCATAAGGTTTTGCCTTTCATCATTCCACTTTCCATGGAAAATAGCCTCAATCTTCATCAGGTAACATTTCATTTTTTTTTTAATTTTAATGTTAATTATAGGTCGACCTTCTATGGTGTTTCCAGATAACCTCAATAAGAATAATATTGCCATTGCGTCACATTTACTACATTTAAACTCTGGTATTGTAGTTCAATGCATACATGGGTGTAATCAAAGAGATGCTGTCCAGCATTGAGATGGAACAGAGGGCAAAACTGGAGCAGTTGAATGCAATGAAAGAAGAACAAAAGTAAGAGAGCACTAGGAAAATATTGCAGTAGATAAGATATTGAAAGTTTAAATCAAACAAATTATTAACAGTATGATTGATGTTATTAAGTATAATAAATTGATATAAGTTAAACATGTACACATGTTAAACAAAATATGTGGAAAGATGTAATGAGCTTTCTGTGCTAATTTATTTTGATTTTATTGTTTTATATCTAGAACCCTTCAGTTCAGTGAAATGGAGCAAAATGGACAAAGTACTGGAAGTGCTGGAGATTTGAAACAGGAATCTATGGTAGTACATCAATAATTCATTAATGATATGTTACTGGATGCATTTTTTAATTTCAAATGGCTCAAACAATTTCAAGTCCATACGACAGTAGGGACATTGTTGTAAAATTGTATTATAAATGAATGTAGCTTAACAATGGTGAGACAGTCTACCTGACTTGTTTGATTGTTTTTTTCACTGTTTTCAGATGGATAAATTTATCACTGGGTTCGGTCTGGGGAGCTTTTTCACTGGTAAAAGTGTTGCAAAGACTGAAGATGTTCCAAGGTCCAATAGTAGTAGTGCACAATATTCATCTCCTCCAGTCTCCCAGGGTACCTCCAGTGCTGCCGCTGTACCTAAACACCAAGCTAAAGTAGGTGTTTATACAGATAATACAAATTGCAGTTTATTTAATGTCCATTGCAAAATTTGGCACGATGAGGATGTCAGGTAATTTTAAAAAATAGACAATTCTTGATGAGTCTGTGACAGCACTTCCATGAGCAGACATGCATAAGTATTAACTTGTGGACATGTAGTACATGTAGTTATAAAACTGCACGTGTGGATATATGTTCATTTGTGATGAGTATTGACTAATAATGTTTGTTGAATGTTTGTTTGTACTGATGAGTAACAAAGAAAACTGATTCACTAACAAAGAAAACATTGATTAACTTACATTTCAGAATACCATCAATTTATTGTAGTATTTAAAAATGGTATGATTTTATTATTTATATTTTAGGTGTCTTTGACAATTGAAGAAAAACAGAGACTTGCTCGGGAACAAGAACAGCAACAGAGATTTAAGTCACAAAAACCCTTGGTGGCTTCAGGATCTGCTGGTAGTGTCTCTCAGTCTAGTGGCAAGGCACAGAGCAAGGACTTGACAGCATCTCTACTGTCTTCAAATTTAAGTGGCTTGCAGCAGGGCAAACCACAGACTTCAGCCTATAGCAGTGCTCCAGGTCAAAATTATGGATTTGGTCAAACTGCTCAAAATACAAATTACAGTGTTAGTAATCAAGGTGTGAACCCAAAATTAAGCAGTTTTGGAATGTCTTCACCTGCTCAATCAAGCAGTTATGGGAATTNCCAAATATGGCTATTTTTAGCTATATTTGGGTACATCCGCTCCTTAATATGGTGAGATATTGATTGATTTTTTTTTGTGCGATTTTGTATTAACACTCTCACTCACTCACTCTCTCTCTCTCTCTCTCTCTCTCTCTCTCTGTGTTTGTGTGTGTACATATTTTGTCTTTTATTTATTTGATAATTTTCAATATCAACACTAAGTAAGCTATACTGTTTATTTTGATAAAATTTTAATATGTGTAAAACTGCCCTCACTTGAAGGTCTAAACAAGTACATGATCAAGATTCAAAATTTAAATAGACCTTTTATAGGTTTTGATTCTCATTTCTTTAATTTCAGGCATTTATCAGGTTGCTTTGACCCATAAGAAATTGGGTATTACTAAGGAAATATTGTCCCATAAGGTTTTGCCTTTCATCATTCCACTTTCCATGGAAAATAGCCTCAATCTTCATCAGGTAACATTTCATTTTCTTTTAATGTTAATTATAGGTCGCCTTTATGATGTTTCCAGATAACCTTAATAAGGATAATATTGCCATTGTATCACGTTTACTACATTTAAACTCTGGTATTGTAGTTCAATGCATACATGGGTGTGATCAAAGAGATGCTGTCCAGCATTGAAATGGAACAGAGGGCAAAACTGGAGCAGTTGAATGCTATGAAAGAAGAACAAAAGTAAGAGAGCACTAGGAAAATTGTGCAATAGATAAGATATTGAAAATTTAAATCAAACATATTATCAGCATTATGGTTGGTGTTGAAAAGTATAATAAATTGCTATCAGCTAAACATGTACACATATTAAACAAGATATATGGAAAGATGTAATGAGTTTCTATGCTAATTTATTTTGATTTTATTGTTTTATATCTAGAACCCTTCAGTTCAGTGAAATGGAGCAAAATGGACAAAGTACTGGAAGTGCTGGAGATTTGAAACAGGAATCTATGGTAATACATAAATAATTCATTAATGATATGAATACAGGGTATGTGGTTACTGGATGCATTTTTTTTACTTCGGGTGACTCAAACAATCTCAAGTCCATCTGACAGTAGGGGCATTGTTGTAAAAATATGTTATAAAAGAATGTAGCCTAACAATGGTGAGATAGTCTCCCTGACTTCTTTGATTGTTTTCAGATGGATAAATTTATCACTGGGTTCGGTCTGGGGAGCTTTTTCACTGGTAAAAGTGTTGCAAAGACTGAAGATGTTCCAAGGTCCAATAGTAGTAGTGCACAATATTCATCTCCTCCAGTCTCCCAGGGTACCTCCAGTGCTGCCGCTGTACCCAAACACCAAGCTAAAGTAGGTGTTGATACAGATAATACATATTGCAGTTTATTTAATGTCCATTGCAAAATTTGGCATGATGAGGATGTCAGGTAATTTTAAAAAATAGACAATTCTTGATGAGTCTGTGACAGCACTTCCATGAGCAGACATGCATAAGTATTAACTTGTGGACATGTAGTACATGTAGTTATAAAACTGCACGTGTGGATATATGTTCATTTGTGATGAGTATTGGCTAATAATGTTTGTTGAATGTTTGTTTGTACTGATGAGTAACAAAGAAAACTGATTCACTAACAAAGAAAACATTGATTAACTAACATTTTCAGAATACCATCAATTTATTGTAGTATTTAAAAATGGTATGATTTTATTATTTATATTTTAGGTGTCTTTGACAATTGAAGAAAAACAGAGACTTGCTCGGGAACAAGAACAGCAACAGAGATTTAAGTCACAAAAACCCTTGGTGGCTTCAGGATCTGCTGGTAGTGTCTCTCAGTCTAGTGGCAAGGCACAGAGCAAGGACTTGACAGCATCTCTACTGTCTTCAAATTTAAGTGGCTTGCAGCAGGGCAAACCACAGACTTCAGCCTATAGCAGTGCTCCAGGTCAAAATTATGGATTTGGTCAAACTGCTCAAAATACAAATTACAGTGTTAGTAATCAAGGTGTGAACCCAAAATTAAGCAGTTTTGGAATGTCTTCACCTGCTCAATCAAGCAGTTATGGGAATTTTTCATCAGTTTCACAGTCAGGAAGTTATGGAATGGGCAGTATGGGGATGGGCACTGCCCAGCCAAAAACTGCTAATATGTCTGCGTTTGATAATATTTTGCCACTGCCAGCCAGTCAGCAAAAGATACCAATGAATCAAATGCAACAGCAGACAGGTGGGACAATGATGGGACAGCAAAACTTGAGTATGCAGCAGGGAATGATGGGAAGAAGTATGCAGCAGGGAATGATGGGACAGCATAATATGCAGCAAGGAATGTTGGGAAATCAGAATTATATGAGCTTCCAAGGCAACCAGACTGGATTTACTCAGACTGGCATGATGGGGAATGTTGGAATGCATCAGCCATCTTCAATGGGTTTCCAACAGCCTCCAAAACAAACAAGTCAGTTATCTAAAACTGATATTGATGACTTGTTGGGATGAATGATTTTAATAATTGTTGCATTTTCTTATAAATTATTATAAGAAATTGAAATCAACTGCTTCGCCTTATGGAAATTATGTGCAATATCCAAGTTTTATCGTTACATTCAAGCAATATATCAGTTTTTTATCACTGAAGAAAGAAGTGAAAAACTAACCAAATCTCTCTAACTGCAGTTTTGCTCAGTGACATTGTTATATATAACCTTTTGGGATAGTGTGATTTGGCATTTTTATCTGAATGTAGCCAGCTTGTAGTTTTTAAAGCATTACTTGTCTGCAACTTGACCAGATGCTTTTTCTGTGATAGAAGAATTGGGGTGAAAAGATTATTGAAATTTGTGCATAATCAAATTAATTTCTTTTGGTTGTAATGGGGTTACTCTTTCAGGTTTTTGTAGCTGGAGGTCAGGTTGATTTAGTTAGAATGTGAATTGCTTCTTTTCACCAGTTGATGAACCCAACGCGTGCATGTCCCAGTGTCTGTTCTTCTTGTCAGTTGCAAATCATGGCGAACATGATGTGCTTCATTCATAAATAGTATTCAGTTATGGGTAGTTCTGAGACAATGGTTTATGTGGGGTAACAGAATCTAACTGTTTAAAAAAATTGTATTAAATTTTTTTTCAAAGCATTCTGCCAGTGTTTGGGTTCTAGCTTAGCCTGATCTACTGCAGGCAATTTCTGGTTTCAAGTTCCATCATTTAAATGCTTTTCAAAACTCTTCAAAATGAAGTTTACACACACACACAAAAAAAATTTATAAATGTGTAAGTGTTCATTTTCTCAGGCTGTAAGATAAAGTTCCAATGCTCAAAGTATACAGCATTCTGCATAAAATATAATAAAAATCAAAGTATAAATATTTTTGCACTTTGCATTAGAATCTTTTATTACAATTTTGTTTGTAATAAAACTGCTGTTATGTAAAATCCATAAGACTTCGTACACAAATGGCAAAGGCATTTGGCATATTTACGACCAACCTTTAATAATCATACATGGGAATACTGCGTATAACTCTTACAGGGCATTGCAATTCTATTTCTTATCTATTAGTGATACATATTTAAAACCATGCATAATATAAAATAAGGACCAGTTTCAGGAGGCTATTGTTTGCTAGCAATTGTCATTGCTGTGTCCTATGCTAAATTTTCATGTGCATATGCGAGCAAATGCCAGTTAAAACAGGCCTCGTGTATATAAGGAGTGATTTGCATTTGTGGTGCATCTGAACCAGAGTACTGTACAGAACTAAAATGTTTTGGTAGCAACTGGCATATAATGTACCTAGTAGAAATTGCTAATTCAACAAATATCAAGTAGTTTTTCCATTTTAAATATAAAAAACATCCCTTGCTTAAGCATAGATCTATAGATTTATATATATGTATACATAACTATTTGGCAAAAATCCTTCATACTTGATAACACAAACCTGTTTCTTTTAAGAATAACAATTGACCTATTAAACATGGGAAGTGAGCTTGCTAAAGTCTATAAATGTATTTGAAAAATCAGCATTGAAAACAATACGCAGCCAAGTTTCATCCTTCAGAAATAAAAAATATTTTCCACACTTATCAAACATCCTGATAGTATGTATTATTCAGGACTCCAGTCCATTTTTTTTAATTGAAGCTAGATATGTCTAATAATGGTAAATAGTCAGCATTACAGCCTGGACAAGAATGTCAACTGTGGAGATTTATCTTTTTAAATACAACTACCATGTTAACAGGATGACTTAAGCATTATCAGCTACACTACCACTATATTATGTCTAGTCCCAGTGTGTACATTAACCCGTCTCAGAAGTCCCAACAAGTCTTGAGTGGTTTGCGGCACTCTGTTCAGGAGTTGGAAGTTGAAACTTATGGTTATAATACTTACCTAGTACTTTTTAACCAAACTGGTTTAAGCAAATAAAAATGAAACAATCTAAATAACTTTCTTGCATTTTTCTTTGAACACATTTGGCACGTTATATATAGTGCATATGCCACATTTATTGAGTTGTGCATCTTTTCAGACTTATTTTAAGGTGTATATATCTGGCACTACATAACAGGTAAGGAGTAAGAAAATCTATAGTTCTAATATCAGAAATTATCTGGTATCTTAGATATCAGAGATTACCTGGCATCTTATGAGTTTTATTTTTCTGAAGAAACTAATTTTTGATAAACTTTCTTTTTACACCCAGAGTATGTGTATCAAACTACAACACAACTTTGACAATTGTTACATAAATGTCTATCTCACCTCTTGCCTCACTTCACTGAACTAATCAAAATGGAGTACATAATTCAGAATGTTAATATAAGAAACTGCTGCACCTGATATCATTATATTCCTGAATATTATGAGAAAATTACAATGAAAAAAGACTTTCATCTCAAAATTCTCTAACACAGGAACATTTATATGGTTGGTATACTCTGTAAAATATATTTTCATGATACAGTTCTGTGATTTTAAGTGAAGTATAAGTAAACATGATATTAAGGTTTAGTGTTCTACCTTGGCTAGTCTAGTATCAACTAATACTCCAAAATCTTGTCAGGCCTTAATATTAATATATCTACCTTTTAAACTTAAAAGGAAAATTGGAACTCTGGACAATGTGCAATTTGTTCTATCCTAAATAATAAAGACCATTATAAGTTTTCATTACTTAATCCAAAAATAATATAAGAAAATTATATATGTGAACACATTATTACAGAAAAAAAAGAAACAATCCTATGCACACAACAATTGCAAGTTAGTAACAAGCAAATTAAGCAAAAGCTATTGTTCCTCGTTTTTTCACACATCAAAACTTATTCATCCTAGGAAATTCAGCTAGGAAATTGAACAATTTTTGATCATACTTAAAAAAATGCACCAGGTATTGCAGTGAAGACACTTCAAGTACAAAGATAAATTTTAATCTTACTATGAAGAGACCACTCTGGACTTTGATAAATCAAATAATGGAAATCTCATTTTCATTTCTTTAATGGCTGATAAAAGACCCAATGCTGCTAGAATATTTTAAGTGCTAAAATTAGTCTAGGCTGCCCATTTTGACCCCAGTTATGCTGCTTAAAAGAACTTCTAAGAAGTAGTAACTATGGCATTTTTCAACATCACATGTTAAACACAAATCTTACTCAGTAAGAGAAAAAAAAACAAAAAGGTACACACCATTTCTACCCTACATTATTATTACTACACTACTTAGTAAATCATGTTTTAGTACAAAGAGTTCACCGCAGCATTTAAACTGATTGTACATCATATGTAAAAATTTAAGATTTCAAATAAAGATGATCATACAGGAAACATTGCTATTAAAGCATCAACAACCATCCTAACCTTTTAACATTCTGTAAAATCTCCCACTTCTTACACCAGAAATTTCATGAAGAGAATAGCACACAGTAAGCTGTGGAAAGCAATAATAGACATTTTATCACACACCTACATAATATATTCCACTATAGAACTTAAGTATACATTATGGCCTCATATTTGAAAAAAGTAATAAAGGTTTGGGGATGGACCACTAAAATTAACAAGTTTGAGCGTATAAACAAAAGTGTCTTTATCTCAAATGATTAATACACCATTACCTCATGCACACAGATATCAACTGAGCATACTGTGTTTTTCCCTGGGCTACTTATTATAAAATTCATGTATATATGTGACATCTTTTGACAGTTAATACAAAGAACTCAAATTATATCATATAGAGATATAACTATGTCTTAAACAAAACGCACAAACAAAATATGGGAGTGCTATATTATAAGTTATATCAAATTTTTAAGCCACACATCACGTTAATAATGGTCTTCTTCGTCATCTTTTCTACTCAAGATTTCTTTTTCCTCTTCATCATCATGATCATCTTCATCATCATCATCTTCATCGTCTTTCTCGTCTGTGTCTGAGGGTATTGGAGTGGAAGAGCGGGAGTGAGACGGAGAGGGGGGTTCTGAGGCAGGTCTGGGCATGAAGATACGACCCTAAAAGAAAATTTTTAAATTAATCAAAAGTCAACGACATTTACTAAGTAGTGTAGGGCATTATGGCTAGTTCTAGGCATAAAGCCAAGCAACTTAAAGAAATAAAATGTAATTTAACAAGGAATCCTTATAAATAATTTTACCAAATCTTACGGGTACAATTATGACACTCTTTGCTCATTTCAAAACTGTGTTATTACAAAATTATTGCACCTTCAGCATCTTATGAAAAAAATTGTAATACGAAACACTTAAGTCATTCTCTTCAAGCAATACTTACAGTATTTGGATCTTCTTGGAACAATTCAGGATGAAGTTTTTGCAAAGCCATATTTCTTGCTTTTCTATAATACTAAAAAAGAAATCAAACAAGTTACAAAGCATACACATAAAGTTGAGTTTGTTCATTGCTAAAATATAAGAACAAAATTGAAAAAATGTCAAGGTTCAAAATTTAAAAAACTGCCTGCTTGTGTGCGTCTGTCTTTGATGCTTACAATTCCTAGATTCTTCCAATCCAGAAGATCACTCAGTCTCTCAGTTCTGTTTCTCTGGATGATACGCTGCCTTCGTGACAGACGACAAAAGTCAAACATGTATTGAGCTAGTTGTTGGATGGATTCCTCTGCAGTTTTCATTCTCCTGTCTATAATATAGACTCCATAGGACATTGGATCAGCAATGTGTTCTGCCATAAAGCAACCAAACCCGGACAGGTTGGTGGTAACACTTGGGATTCCCATCACGGTACATTCAGCTAAAAAGCAAGTACAAAACATACAGGCCAAATGTATGATGACATGTTCATGATAGTTCTGCATGTTATATATTAATATGCGATGTAAAACATCACATATGTGCTCACCAAAATCAAGTGATAATCAAGAACAGAATAAACAATATACAAATAATTATCAAAATATTTTCTAGAGAGGTGAGGAAAAAAATAAATTAAATAATACTTTGAAAATGTAAAAATATTAGCTTAATTTCAACAGATAATCTGAGTAATGAGAGTAATACACTTGAGCTATCAAAGAGACATCCTTTATCAATTAAGGAAACTTCACCTGGTGTGTACCCCCAGGGCTCATAATAAGAGGGGAAAACTCCTAGATGACAGCCACGCACAAATTCTTCATAGTCCATTCCCAATAAAGGGCTAGTAGAGCTAAGAAACTCTGGATGAAATATAACCTACATGAAAAAGAAAGTTGGATGCAATTATCATTTGATCTCCTTTAAAAGTAGTTATTGGTTTTTCCTCAAAGAGCACTTCGATGTACCAACAATGTTTTTTTTATTTAAATTTTTGATGAAAATAAACAAGTCATTGTGGAACTTGTAAAAATTGAATCATGGTAAAATAACTTCAAACTGTTTGTGTAGGCTCTGCAATATTTTTGTATAATCTATTAGAAAATATTTTCATCTCACAATGACAAAAAAATTATCCCCCCAAAATTTTTAATAAAATATTAAGATTAAATGCATCTTGGTTTTCTCAATATTTCACAATTTCAATTCCACATATCATCGAGAAATAAATCTATGCATGAAATGACATAACATATTACAGATTACCTTAACTCTGTCTTGACCCCTGTTAAAGAGTTGGCACCTCCTTATTGCACAAAGTACAGGATCAATCCCATCATCCACTACATTGTGAGTGCTCACTGGGGGAAGACTGTGTCTCTGTTACAGAATGACAGTACAAATTTGTTAATTGTATATTAAGAATGAGATTGTGTTTTAACTTAAAGACCTAGAAGCCATCTTTAATAACTACAATATGTTGATACGAGCAAATTTTTCAATTTAAAAACAACAAAAACTTCACAGTAAACCATTTTTAACCAAAAAGTCTCAGAGCTACACTTATATATTGTTTAATAAAACTGTGTAGAACATGATTAAAGGTTCAGTTGTTTATTTTACTATCTGGTGCAATCACCTGAGAAGCAAATATACATCTCTTCAACTGCACAATGTCTTCTTGCTGTAACACATCCTCCCCTGAGGGAATCTTACCTCTAAAAAAAAAAAAAAAAAAAAAAAAAAGATCAACCAAAACATTTTATCTGACACGGTTTAAAAAGGCCTCACAAAAAGGAACATTATTAAAGAGTTTTAAGAGATCTGAAAATATCTATAGGTATACCTCCATTGATGCATCAATTTATAAAATAATGACCATCAACATAAAAGAGATTTATTATAAAATAATCATGAAGAACAAAACCACACATTATTAACATCTTACTGTAAACAAGTTTCAAATATCCTCTTTCCTATATTGGCTTGTACATTATGCACAGTGTCTCTGAGTTGTTTGGCAATGGCCTGGCCTCGCAGGGATTCCACATTGAAGTTGTTGGTCCTGGTAGGGAAGATCAGGAAGGCTATCACTGTCACATCACTTCCAGCTTGCTGAAGATTTGAAGAAATAAACTGTACAGCAAGGACAGCATACAGATTTTAAACAAATTGCAAATTCAAAATAACTTATTCAATCTAGCAATGAGTTTTAAAATTCCTTTTCTATTTAATTTCCAAACTTTTATTCTTTTAAACAGCAACTATCCCATCCCAAAAAATAACTTAATCTCTTACCTGTAAGTAATAATTTAACCTTGCCATTGACTCAATAAACATATCAGCACCCTTGTTTGAAAACTCATAGCGGCCAGCAATGAAGAAGTAAAGTGTCTTATCTAATTGAAAGTCATAGTGGCTAAAAAACAATAATAAATCATTTATGCTATTAACTACGTAAAAAACTGCAAAACAATTCTGATAATTGTTTTTCTTCATTTTTTTCTAAAATTACCTTGTATCAAAGTTTTAATTCTATGACCTAAGGCTATTGTTGGTATTTTCAAATTGCAGCACTACAAGATAGGAATATATAAACCGTGCCTTCATTTAATTCTTTACTGAAAAATACAATTTTCCAAGCACTATAACTAAGAAAGCAAACAAATGAAAAGTTGCCTAGAAAAAAAAAGAACAGTGGTACATACCCATGAAAATGTCCTCTTACAAAATCATGGATCTTTTCCTTGGCTTTAGCATGTAGGTTTTGAAACTCATGCAAGGCACTGAACTTGTATACATTGAGTCCATTTGGGGTGATTACATCTAAAATTTAAGCAAAGAAAAAAATTAATTTCTCTTTTACAAGAGTATAGCATAGACAAAAAACTTAAACCTGTACTTGTCTCTTCTGTCCAGTGAATCTGCAGTGTTTTAACATCTTCAAAACTGATGACTTAGCACTTTTCCTTTACCCAATTTCTATTGTTTAACTTTTATCAACAACTCTTAAGATTTAATAGACTGATCTAAAGGTTTTTTTAAACTGAGCTGCAATGCAAACACTTTTTTTATAACAGGACACTCATAAGCCATCAAAATCCATACAAATGAGCACTGAAACAGTTGGGTGCTAAATTAACTTGTCCTACCTGGTTCTCTCTTGAGTAGGTAGTTGGCTTCAAGTCCTGTCACCTGTGATACTGTAGTAAACACATGAGCACAGTGAACTGCAGACCTTTCCATGCAGTATCGATGATATATGCCACGATCACCTGCTTCTTTATCCAAATCAAACTTGAAAGAAGATTTTTCATTGATAAGAGTCTAGCTTCCCATATAAACTCAGTAGCCCAGCCTACTCATGTTCACAAATTTTATTATATTGTATTCAACTTTTAATTAAAAGAATCATAAAAAGTTGCAAATGCAGCATTAAAAAAAATCAACACATCATGACTCTGAGTTTCATTAATTTTACTATCCTGATACAATGCCCCATACAGCATACCTTGTCCAAAGAGTTATAAAAATCAGTGGATCCTGCACACAAGTATCTTCCCAGCAGAGTTGCATGTGTGGTGAACACAGTGGCCACATCTAAGTGTCGTGTCCTGGTCATCACCAGACCCATTCCTGCTAGCCACTCGTGAAAGTGAGCAATGATAAGAGGAGGTGGGTCAACACCTTCTATGTTCTTGCGAAACTGAAAAAGAAAATAGTTGAAGAGCTCATTATAGCTATCAGTGCAAGATCGCAGCCAAAATTTTTTTGTTATCAACCAACTGCATATAAATTCAACTAATTTCAGACTATCAAAAAAAAAAAATGATTACTTAGGAAGATTTGTCTGACTTGACCAATAGGCATTATGTATGAAACTGTTAACTGATTATCTTCTCCTAACCTTTTGAAAAAAAAATTAAAAACCTCAAGCATTTCTTACCTCTCCAAGAAACCAAGCCACCAGTGCCCCTAAGATGACAGCATCATTTGCTTCCCGGTCATGCCAAGGAATACCTATGTGGCAGGATTCCCAGATTTCACGTTTCCATTCATCTAATTTCCATGCTGCTGATCCAATGTCAAAGAGTACAACCTTTGGGTAACCTTCAATCAACCAGCGGCCAAATATTACCTGTAAGACCATAATAACAGTTTTGTTATTTTCAAATATTGCTTACACAAACCAAGTGTGCTCAATTAAGGAATAATTAAACAGAGAAAAAAGTGCACATTTTTGTTCCCTCCCTTTCTCCCAAAGTATTTAAAATAGATATAAAACATATTTTTATGTGCATACAAAAACAAATAAGCACACACACACACACACACACACACACACACACACACACACACACACACACACACACACACTTGAAAATCCGTGTATGGATCACACATCTTACCTTGATTCCCTTATCGCGCATTTGGTAAATGGTATCCTTGAGAGGAGCAAATGACGGCTCAATGATTTCAACTTCTGTCCTGACACAGGATTCATTGTATGGTCCAAGTAAACAGTACTGCTCTCCTAGTTCATCCACACTGATCCCTGCTTTGGTCTTAATTACTGTGTAGATACCACCAACTGGAAATTCAAAGATGCAGATGTTTGGTAATAAGAGTGTTATGATATGATGATTTTGCAATCAAACAACATTCAGAACAGAGATGCAGCTCAGAGCTCCTTAATCACAATGGATAACATGGGAATTTTGGCAAAAATAGACAAATCAAGAATAAGATAAAAAGATTGACATGTCATTAATCACATTTTATTACAAAGCAAAATGTAAACACCATTTGATAATTTATTATTTTGATTAAAATAATACTTAATTATGAATTATACATAAAAATGTAATTTGAAGGGGATTGAGTTCCAAGACTTTGAAAATTTATTTTCCTTGAAGGTTTTAACTACCTTACATAGGGTATTGCACTTTTGAGAAGACTTGACTTTCTGTGTCAGTGTATGTGACCTCAGTGTGACCTTCATTACAAATGTTTGTGCATGTTAAGTAAACTTTTATTCATAAAACACTGATAGCCATCTTATCAGATAAGAAAATGTAACAGTTATCGATACACTGTAACATTTGCAATAGTACACAACCCATGTATAGCTTTCCTCGTATAGTATCTAAATTGTACGCGTCTTTCCGCTCTGTGCAGCCTGCACGACAAGAATCACCTTTTGGGGTTTCCCATCCTCACCTTTGTTTGCAACTTCCCATGCACACTCGAAAACGAACTTGTTTTGAGATTCTGCACGGTCACCCCTATCTAGCACATAGTCATCAAATTCTGGCTCAACACTTCGCAACGACCGGGCAAAGCTTCCAGACCTGACTCGTCTCATCTTCAGTGGCTCGTCCTTGCTGTCCTTGACCTTTAGTGCCTGTAGATGGCAGCACGATACGCAAGTTGCGACCAGCCCCAGCACCTTACTTAACTCATCAAGTTTCGGCGAATTTTTTTGGAAAAAAAATTGCTTATTTACGAGTAATCATAAAAGCTACCGACGAGGCATGCAAACATTCAAATAGTTGCGTTTTTTCCTTTCTTACATATAACTTATATGGTACGCTCGATGGCCCGTGACGCACGCCAAGTTGCGCAAAATGTGGTTCCAATGTGTTCGGACTGTGGGTGAAAATCTGCATCGTGTTGTCAACAAAATACCGCAAACGTCATAGAAACGTCAGCAACAAATCCCTTTATGATGGATTTGTTTGAGCCTTAGCCGCATTTGGAAAAAAAAACCGGGCCGATACACCAGACCCTTTATATCCTATTATTGAGCAAAATCGTTTAGATTTTCTACTATCTTAACTTATGATTTGTCTGGAAGTCTAATCTTGATACAAAATAAAATGGTATGAATATGCGATAATGATAAGATCTAATAAATAATTCAAGATATCTAAAGGTGTGGTTTCTTGAACAGGCAAGTCTGTGTGTGAAGGCTACGTGTGTGTAGNCAGCAAGCTCAGACTCCCATAAGCAGTGTACATACGACTGGAAATACGCTAAACGCTCTCTGCTAGTATTGGTATTGCAAATTTTATCTTAATCAATCAAATGGGGATTTGCTATCTTATTCTAGTGATTAGATGTGCTATTCCCTTGATATGGTTTCAGAAAATCATTTCCTCTCACAGAAAGTTAATTTCTTCAGTCTTTTGCTGAATTATCTTTACTGAAACCAAAATTTTGTTTCTTGAAAGTGGTAATAACTTCAGGGTTATAGGTTAGTAATCCGCTATTACAGTAAAGATAGCAATCGATATATTTAAGACAATGTGATAATCTTGACTGACCTCCATAATGGCAATGACTGGGTCAACCTGCGCACTGTGCCGTCTGTTGGCTAAGGTAAGAAAAAGCTTTTCAGTTTATACGCACTCTCGCACGCGCGCGCGCACGCACACACACGCACACACACACCACTTACAGCTGGTATTTGACCACATATTCTTGACACCATCAAATGAGTTCTGATTCAAGATTAAAATAGATATAATATATAAAAATAGATAGGGGAGAGCGGGGTGGGTTGGAACGCGGGTAAGTTGGAACATTGGCTTTATTTCTTAAATCACAAGACGGATCATGTGCTCCTTCAGCATAAAAATGTCACGTGGCATGGTCATTCATCCGGTAAACTTGTGGAAGTATCGAAAATGCAGTAAAAGTTTTATGCGAAAAAAACTTATTTTCGCTACTCGAAGTAAGTTTTCATATTTTTGACATTCATCGTGCTGTAAACTTAAGTATAAGGATTATATCACTGAAATTGTGCATAGCGTTTAGGACCACCTTGATGTTCAAAAGGCTGTTGTTTTTTTTTAATCACTTCCCACGTGTTAAAGAAATACAGTGTCATAAGTAGGCCATGACGTCATGGGGGCTGGTCGGAACATTTGACATGGGGCCAGTTGGAACACTGTCAGGGGTGTTCCAACCCACCCCGCACGGTGTTTTTCATTTTTTAAACCTCTCTAAATGTTTTAATTAGCTGTTTGGTCGAAAGGGGTCTGCATGCCCACTGTTGCTTTTTGCGATAAATTGCTTTTAGATGTGGAAGGAAATGTTGATTATTACTCTGTTTTCGCGGCAAAATGAAAATATTGTAGCTGAGAGCCTATGTTATGGATAAACTATACAACACCAATTCTGCCGATGTGGTTTTAAATGCTTTGTGTAATGGATTGGGGGTTGCTGTTAATGTTTAGTGAACGAGAGTACAAAATCCGCCAGAAAAGACAAACATTCACCTCGTAACTTAGACAAAGATTCAGTTGAAATCTCAGTTGCCCTCACCGGAAGAGGTGCTACAGCAAACTAAAGCTCACTTAAGGAAAACCCCAAACAGCTCAAGTCCAGCAATAATTAGACCGGTTCCAAAGGCTCACCGTCGCATTCCAAAGATTAAAAGAAGAAAACGATGCAGTCAGTGCAGTACTAACTGGCACACCTGAAAATGAGCTACTCGAAAAAGGAAAGGCCAAGCGCAACAAAATTAAAAAGGACAAGCGCAACAAAAAAACAGTTAAAGATTGCTAGTCGATAGAGAAAATCAAGAAAAGGGAAATTAAAGATGACCAGCGATTCTGAGTCAGAAGAAGAGTGGCCATGTCTGGTTTGTGGGGAGCCGTTCATTAACAGCCGACCAAAAGAGAAATGGGTTAAATGCATTGTTTTTCTAAAGTGGTCACATGGAGACTGTACAAAGGTTGACCAAGTGTAGGGCCTACATATGTCAGAACTGCGATTTTGATTCTGAGTTGTTGAGTTGAAAGAGATACAGTTTTCATTTGTAGGTCTAACATACTGTTGTTAATAGGTTGAGTTATATGAGTTCAATATCTTTTCTCTTAAACCACTTTTGTTATCATTATGAAATGAAGTGTAACTGGATATGGTTTATACATCGAAAAGACTATTTGAAAGCAAATTGTAAACGTAAAAAATGCTTACAAACTATGGAGATACGAATACAAAGTAACACGTACTTGTTGGGAAATTAATATAGATAAACCTACTTTTAAAATGAATTATACTTTGAATTTATATGCAAGCGTTCCAACTCGCCCTCTTGTTCCAACTCACCCCACTGCCTGTTCCAACTGACCCCGCGGGTGGGGTGAGATGGAACGTTTTAGGAGCCAACTTTGAGCATTTATTACTCTAAAATAAAAAGACCTACTTGATGTTTTATTTCATAGATAAGTGCGGCATATAATTTTCCCCTATCAGATTTTTTATTTTTGTCCCCAAAGCTTTGACTGCTGAGATATCGCAAAAAAGGTGAAAACTGTTCCAACCAACCCCGCTCTCCCCTATGTGTGTGTGTGTGCGTGTGTGAGCGTGAGTGCGGTATATATCTGAATTGCAGGCAGCTATATAGCCTACGCCTATAGCAGTGGCGGATTTGGGGGGGTGTCAGCGGGGGGATGACCCCCCCCCCCCCCCCCTTTCGATTTCTGACAAAGTTCACATCAGTGGTCCCCTCTTGAAATTAGAATTTTGACTAGCTGCATAGTATAGGCCTAGTTCTAAACCGTACCAAATGGCACGTGCCATTCGCCCTCTAAAATACCAAAATATTTCCCTTCACCGGACCCCGAAACCTACGCTAAGGGTGGGGATTGGGGGGGGGGTCTGCTTAGTATCTGCGTACCCCCTTAAAATAATCCCGGATCCGCCCAGGCCCAGTAGGTAATCGAACTGATAATGTGGATTTTATATCTAATTGTATTTGGTGGGTTAGGCCTAATTCTACATTGGTCGGTGAACCAATGAAAATATGATATGAAATAATGCGACATTATCAGAGAAATAGGTGAAAACAATATTTATTATAAAATGACAAAACAGAGAAATTGGCATTATAACATCATAATTAAATGCAAAGAACAAAATTGAGTGCATGGGCTTATATAGGCCTATAGGCCTGCATGCAAAATGTCGTTTCTCTTGATTACTAGACCAAACTATCCCCTCTCCTTCCCCGGTGCATGCATTCTTTCAGTTACTTTTCAAAGTAATATTCTCACACCTTCATTATCTTGAGTCCAAGGTTCTTTATACATGTGCTTTCTTTGCAGATCAACTGTGGAAAGTTCAAATATGTTCAATTTTTCATGATATCCAAACAGACTGTCACTATTGCCACTTTCCAAGAATGTTGCAACAATTCGGTATACAACTCTTTTGTGTCTAAAAAATTGATGCTGTAGAAATAATTTTGCAGAATCAGATGGGCAATAAATTCCAAGAAATTTGATCAATAACATTCCTTTTCCTCTATTTCCTGAAACAAAGAGATGTAAAAAATACACGTCTTTCTTTAAAGCACGAATTCTTCTTTGGGATAATCTATTTCGCAATCGCATTCGACGGACAAGTGATAGGTTACTGATGGTAAAAAAAAGGAATTTTGGAGAGTCAGAATAATCGTTAACTACAAGAAAAATGAACCGTTGATAAATATCATATTGAAATTTTTGGATATTTCCTGAAAAGAAAAGGGTTTAAGATATCTTCATTTAAGCGGGGCTTCTTTCTTTTGGGAATATCTCATTTCGTAATCTCATTCAACTGATAATCCCTGTCGTCATTATTTCCTTTACTCATCACCAGGTGCGCTAACATCGATATTTATAGGTCTTTGCTGCAGCGAATATACATTTGTATACACTGCATGTATGTATGCTAAAAGCGAGAAACCACTTTCAGATTAAAAAGAACACATTTCACCAGGTAAGTAGTTGCCTTTCTGGAAATCGCACTAAGATGTGTATTGAATTCTTAAATATATTTTTCACCTATCAGAGCACCAGCAATTTTTAGTATACACGAAGCGCGTTGGTCATACAAAAACTTATATATTTTGAAGGGAGGCAATAAGTTACTACTTTACATACCTAAGATCTTATGTAAATTAAGAGCAGAAGGTTCCGTTGTTAAACTGTGCATTACTATGATATGATATCGAGCAATGAAATAATCATGGTGAATACTAGATAAAGATTGCCTATATAAAGATTATGGCCCATCTAATATGCTGATAACGTTTAAATTTTTGACATTGATTATATTTAGTCGATATTTTCAGGAATACCAGTCGATTATTTATTACCACTACAGTCGTAAATTGTTAACTAAGATAACCCAAATACTGATGTCACAGCTGCTTAACATTCATCGGAGACTAAATAATATGATCTTTTCAATATAACAAGAGTTTCCGTTAGATATCTTGGTTCACATATGAAAAGACTGGCTCTGAAATAAAACGACAACGCTTTCACATGAGGCATAAGGTTTTTCTGTTAACTGGTGGGTTGTTTATATTTTATTTACCTTTTGAGAAGAATTACTTTTTTTCATTTATTTATTTATTTATTTATTTTGCTTGACGTCAGTGTCGGAATAAGGCCGGACGAAGCCGAATAAGGTTGGACGACGTGGTTCTAAGGTCAAATCCAAGGTATTTAGTGTGTACGCTGATGGTACAACGAACCTTTTAACAAGAAGAGATTCAAGTCAAAGAGAATTAGACACTTGCACTTACATTTAAGCCGTTTAGTTCTTGTGTTTGTTAGTGATCGGTGAGTAGCTTTTAATATTTTAATCTTTTAAATATTTGACATATATTTTACAGATGCACTTTGCCTGATTGAAATGAAATTTGAAAAAGAACACTTTGCTAGAAAGATACAGTTTAGGTAATGAATTTATGACCAGACGAAAAAAACAGGAACAGATAAAATGATAAGTACAGGAGATAGCTTAGTAGACCTATACATTCAATTGTAGGCATCTTTTAAAAAATCTAGCTATTTATACCAAAGTCGTGTGTCGTTTAATGCATTCAAAAAAGAGCAGCCTACTCGTACATGTACATTTTTTATGAATCATTCCGTAGCAAGACAGGAATATGCACCGTAGTGGGTGTCAAGTAGCTGTTAGGAGACTTACTTATGTCACTCTAATGTATCATTATTGAACAGATACTTGAATTCCAATTATTCAGTGTTTCTTAAGGTTAGTATTACACGCAGTTCTCGCTGTATGACAATGAATATTGGCAAACCCCCACAATTTATGGAACAGTGAAACTTAATTTTGCTGCTTTTTCTTCTGTAAAACGCTGGAAAGCTGATTAAACATTTTTTGAGGAGTGCTTAAATTTTTATCTACTAGTGCCGGACTTAGCTTGTTTGACAGTAGCTGTATTTCATTACTTATCTTAGATCTCTGAATGACCTATGACTTCGCCAGCATGGCATAGACATAAACTGTGCTCGCTCCTACCCTCTACCAGGATCACAGATTGGTTTTTCACTAGATACTCACAAATATGTCTCTGGGCAATTCATGCCACATTTCTTGGAAAGAAGTGCACATTATTAATCTGCAGCTTTGGTAGAGGGTAGCTCGCTCCCCGAGGTGGCAGATATTATAGGCAAATTTTCCACATTTGCCACCCTGTAACTTTTGGCCAGATGGAAGCAATTAAATCTGCACGGGCGCAGACGACATTATACTACTACAGGAGATTCCTCAGTTAACTTCAATCTGAAGTAACAAGCTATTCAGAAAGGGATATTTTTATCTGTCACAAAAGAGCAAGTGATTAAAATCAGAGCAATTAACTATCACCCCATTTCCATAGATTTTTAGATCGATCTATCCCTGTGGGGAGTCTCACTAGATTACTGTCAGCTTGGCCGGCTTAAGCGTCTGTCCCGCCTACTAAAAGCTGTAAGGGGGTAATTAACTATGGTGTCCGCTCGGCTGACTGCAATTTAGCCTGAACCCCCAGGGAGTTAGGTCGATCTAAAACTTAATCTTTAGATCGATCTAAATCTCTGGGAAAGCACCCTATCTTGATTGTTGTCAGGGGGATTTGGCAGTACATAGTTAAGTGGCAATTCCTGAGTAGTTTGGCAAACAATTTTCAGTCATGTAATCAACCTACAGATTTCAGAACAGGGTCACAGTTAGAAGATTGACCAAATTTAGGAAGACATTATCTGTGAATATCTAGTGAAAAATCAATCAGTGGATCTGGTAGAGGGTATCGAGGCGGTACGTTAACAAGTTGGGTTCCATAGTCTTTTGGACACTCTCATCTTTTTAGTTTTCATCTTTTAGGTCCTCTTTGTTAACCAACAAGACTTAGATATGAAGTCCATTTGCAAGGCATTTCTCCATACAAGTAATCTTGACAGACGTGTGTTGGTGGCAGAGAAGAGATTTCTGTGGTAGTCTAACACCCCATTCTCATAGATTAGATCGACCTAGATTGGATCGACCTAACTCCCTGGGGGTTCACGCTAAATAGCTGTCAGCCGGGCGGACACGAAAGTTAATTACCCCTTATAGCTTGTAGTAGGCGGGGACGGACACTTAAGGCGGATTATCTGACAGTACTCTAGTGAGACTCCCCGCGGTGATAGATCGATCTAAAAGTTGTGAGAACAGAGCCTAAAAAACTTAGTACGATTGAACAAAACATCATGTTTGAGTGCTGACTTCATTTATGTGCGTTGCATCGAAATCACCTGTTATCTGTTAGAGAACTCAATTTCGGCTGTCAGTTAAGTGTGCCATCCCCTTTGACATGGATCTTTCTTCGTCAAAGGTTCATTATCCATTCGTTTTGCTTTCTTCAGAACATTTGAAGATATACAGTTTTGCGCAGATAAAGAGACCCCTTTTGAAAAATACTCGCATTTTTAACTCTTGTTTAAGAAGGGTGTTTAGAACTGGTAGAACAATCTCGAATTTACTGAATTACTTCACCTTTCTATTTGTGTTCACTTGTGTTGTTCTGTTGTCTTGGTAGGGCTGTTCTTTTCTTTGTTTCGATGACTGTAGAAATTTTTTTATATTGCAATCTAAAGTTGAGTCGATAATGTAAAATAATGGTTTGCCATACATTACTGGACAGATAACAGCCGGTTTGCAATGGCAGTGCGTGAAGAAAAATCATGAAGCTTGAATTTCCTTGCGTCATTACCCATTAAAAACTACTCACTTGACTTGCACGAATGTCAGGCAAATTGACATTTTTTTAATTTTTGAAAGTCCATTGGTTTTCATTTGGATATGAAATTTAGAACCTAGATTTTCATTAAGGGATTCGTAGACTAGACAGTAGGTAAGGTCTTTCACACCGGTGTATTATAGTACATTAATATACCAACCAGCAGGACACGAGTTAAAAATCATAGGAAACGCCCTAACCTATACCTATAATAACACATGATAAAAGAGGTAAGAGTATATTATGTGGTTTTTAAGGTATTATAAACGCTTGTAGGGCCTACTTAGGAGAAAGCGTTTCTCTCAGTATTCAAACCTGGCACGTAGGGTGCAACTGTTTTTTCATTTGTAGAAATGACGAGGTATCTATTGGCGTGCTCTAGTGTGAACAGGTATTCATATGCGCCTGTAAAATTTTCAAGAACCAAATTCAGTAAATTAGTATGTATGTTAGATTTAGACTAAGTGTACTTTCATTATTAGCCCTATATATTGCCTGCAATTTTGTTTTTACGACAAATGAGCCAAGAAAAAGCGAGTTTCTAGTGAAGCCGAGGGCCATTACACGAAATTGCATATACTTCTGCTTGATGAATAGTGGCAGTTTTACGCAGGAAACAGCTTACATCTGTTTTGTGATTTTTTCCATTCAACTTTTTCCGTCTTACAGTATCACGTAAGCACATCAAAGCTCCATCCCTCTCGGCTAATTATTTCTCAATCACTGGCAGTCTGAGATAAAGAAGATCTGAAATTCCAAGCGTTATCAATCAAAATTCACTTTTATTCCCGTATAGACCAATTGAGAGCAGTCGATACGATTTTGCCAGTTTGTTAAAAATCTAAATGCAAAAAGCAGGACTTTTTAAAGTATGAAATGCATATGTTTTATTTTTATCGAAATCCGAGAGAGAATTAAGTTGAACAGATTCTTTTCATATCGTGTGGTACACTTTTGTTTCGCACCATTTGGAGAAATTGACAAGTTTTAAAATAGCCTGGGCCCAGTTTCATCAACCCTGGATAACACTATCCTATGGATAACACTATCTATTGGATAAAATTATTATCCTCTGGTCAGTTATCCTGCTGATAAAATAATGTTTCCGAAATGCTAAATCCTTACTTTTTTATGTTGATATCCATCGGTTAAAACTGGATGCTGTCCTCTGGGAATCTGCCCAAAGGATGACAATTTTATACAGTGGATAGTGTTATCTACAGGTTCGTGCTATGCAGTGTTGATAAAACTAGGCCCTGGTAATAGAGTCAGCTAAACGGAGGCCACGAGCTCAATGTGGACAGTTAAATTTAATTTTAATTGGTCCAAATTGTTGAAAGCAAATTTGTGAAAGTGAGTAACCTCCCAACTCCGCGTTGACATATTTAAATTGGAGCGACACAGAAAAGTATAAGGCACCATGTGAAAAGGGTCTTAATATTGGTTTGTCAGTTGGGCCTAAAACGCAGCACGAGCGCGTTTACAGACTCGTTTAATCGATCAAAAGCGTTCTCAACTCATTTGGAAACTCGGTGTGCATTTAAAGTACACTGTATTTTTCTTTTTCTTCTTTTTCCTTTTCTTCGTCTCATCCACTTCAAGCCGTAGGAAGCGAGTCATTGGGGCGAAATGCTCATTCGCACTTCCAATACTTTTGATATCAAAACAAACAACTCAAGCATTTCTGTTGGTGGAAACTGGTGGGAAGATACTAGAAGTGGATGAGGTACATAAGTATCTCAGAGCGATATTTAATCACAGCGGATACTCTAATTCAAACGAGGAAATATTAGTCCAATCTGGTGGGAAAGGAAAAATAATTTCTAAGATCCACCCTTATCAGCAGTAGGAACGCAAGGCATATAGCCTACATCTGCAAAACTGAACCATTTAATCGTTTGTCATCTCTTAAGCCGATCTTAGACTGTGCACCTTCAGTCACAAGAAGGGTAGCATTGAAAATCGAGATATTCGTTATTTTCTGTTTTGCCCCCATAAAAACATGGAGGTACTGACAATGTACCTCAGAGAGGACACATTAAACGCATCAGAAAGGACACATTTAGCAAAGTTTAGAATCGGAATACATGTAGGCCTACGACCGCTTCGAGGGGAAGCATGACGATATATAGGAGAAAAAATCGTTTCTGCAATTTGGCTGTACTGAGGATGAATTACATTTTCTGATTCACTGTACATTGTATAAAGATATCGATTTTAATAACAAGCCAGGCAAGCCGGGGGCAAAATGACCCGCGTGTCACAATAATCAATTTTATTCTTACCAGTTTCCCCTTGTATCCTTTGCTACTTAAATGTTCTCATAAAACAAAGATGATTAAAACATGATGTGTTTCAGAAGACACATGAATATAATGCTTAATAATCCCTATGCTTGCTTTATGGTGGTTTGGGCATACGAAACGGAATGTCCTAGAATGTGGAAAGATCACAGAAAGGCGAGGATTGTATTAGTTGTGCCGCGCAATTGTGTCTTATCACTGCTTACACAATGAAAAAAACGTTTCTCATAAAGAAGCTTAACACGCATAGTGAGAAGATATTATTTCAATGCCCAAATTAAGTTGTTTTGCTTTGTTAAGTTAGTCACAGTAAATGTTAAGCACTCTAAATTTTAAACAATTATAAGTAAAATATTTCAATAACGATTATGTGACCTAGGTCATTTCCTCCATGTGTGAAGGAACATCTTCCCAATGCGACTAAAAAGATATATGCGTATCTGGGTAAGTCGTAAAAAAATAATAATAATAAAAATAAAAAAAATAATAAAACGGAATAAATAAATAAATACAATAAAATAAAAAAATAATAATAATAATATTTTTTAAAAATAGCTCATTTCTGTTTTTCAAGTCCTGATAACACCGTCTTGTTATAGTATATGAATTGCATTGAAGGCGCATTGGATTACCGTGGCTTCCTCAACGAACAACTTATCAGTTGAGTCAAATAAAATTGAATTCAGTGAAAGCTTAATCGAGTGTCTCGTCTGTTCACACTACTTCAGCTGTTTTTCGAACCTTTGCGAATTTTAACCCTTTTCTTTTCAAATTGTTGATGCTGTTGATATTATGTATAATAAAATGAGATTGATGTATCTTTAAATACTATAGGTTAGGCAGAGTTGTCTAGAGCACTTGAGAAAGGCCACGGCATGTATTAAATGGGAATTTCTATGAGGTATACAGGGTTTACACAGCTGCTGAAAAACGTATTTAAAAATTGATATTTAATCTTTGAGAAGATTAAGCAACTGTATTTAAACGTTACCTGATGGAAAACACGGTAATAAATTCGCCCTATGATGATACAAGAACGGCGGTGTGAAGTAAAAGGCGTCAAAGAACAACTCGTACATGGTATTCATTAAAGAATTACATGTATTAAACACGATCAATAATTTTTTTAACTCCCAATCTTTATTTATCTATTTATTTATTATTATTATTTGGTACTTTATACAAACCTATGCCAATGTTTCCAAAGACCTATAATCCTAATCTGATCCCTTCGCATACTTGTTAAACATTAAAAGCAACTTTATGTTGGCATTGATACAATATCTTCTCACTCTTCTGTAAATCACATGTAAACCGAAGCAACTCCTCTTTTTTCATATGACCAGTAAAGACATCGTGTTGAAGTTGAATTTTTGCAACATTTTCTCGCTCTCTTCCTTAGTTTTCTTGAGCGCTCGGTAATATTTGGAGCGTTTTTCATACTGTACATAACAACCAAGTCATCTGAGTTTGCTGTTCCACGCAATTCAGGTAGGTGAACGTAAACCTCGTGCAAGAAAACGGATATAGTACTTAGAAGGCCCAACAAAAATTAGTTTCCCGTTTAACAGCTAATAGAGACAGTGTAGTACAACTGAAACGTATTCAACTCCATTCACGTACGAATACCCGTCTTTCTTTACTAAACATTTTGTTCAAACACTAGATGAATTTCCGTTGTTATAGTAACATGATAAACAATAAATGGCAATGGGGTAGTGAGGGTAGGAGAGAGAACAAAAAATGGAGGATCAAAATTGTAAAGCCGTATTCCTCACACACTCACTTACAGCTCATTTAGGTTCGCGGACAAACTGATCCGTCGACTAAATATGGCAGACCCCACTTAAAAGCAATGCCGCTAATTCCCTGAGGATCTCCCCACCTCCACACGTGCAATGAAACGGATTAAATGTCGCCTTTCCGAGGTTTAATTGCTAGGCCCCTGCAGTGATGGCGCGTGTGGAGGCGGGGAGACTATCAGGGTATTGGCAGCATCGATTTTACGTGGGTTCGGCCATATTTAGTCAGCAGATTAGTTAGTCCACGGAGCATCTGTTCTGAATGCGCTCTAAGGTCCCATTCGAAATAGTCCGGGGTCAAATATGGCGACCTACTACAAAGCTTGTCTTCTAATCCGCTAATGGACACTGAATAGGCATCCTGAGGGTATTCAAGTTGGTCGGCCATATTTGACCCTCGGACTAGTTAGTCCCCTATTCTGAATGAGGCTTTAGAGACTTTTTGGTAACCAACTTTGTAGTTATCCAGAATAACTCTCTGATTTCACGAGAGATACCCAGAACAGAAGGGAGACCAATGCTCTGCTTCTTAGCTAGACAAAAGTAACTTCGTCGATCGCTAATTTAACTTTCCAAAATAAATAAGTCAAAAAAGACCAAGTGTGCTCCACCTGTGCCCTGTGAGTTATTTCTCTTCGCCTATGTAAAAAAAACAGCTCTCAAGTAAATGCTTTAGGCGAAACACAACACTAAACTGTTAACGCGCTTGCTATAAACCTGCTGTACATTTAGTTACACACATTTGTCTCTTTTCGCAATGAATGATGCTGAAATTCTATAGAAGGGCCCACACCTAAACCCTTCGTGACCTGTTTGGAAAATTAAAATCAACGTCTTAATTGCTATTTTACACGGGTAAATCCTAGTTTGAACAAAACCATGATGCACTCTCTGAGTTATTTGTTAACCTCAGCCTAAGGTTCATTTTTTATTTCGGTTTCTAAGGTCCTTTTTCCAGATCAGCTGACTTTCACATAAAACGATCAGCGTCCTTACTATTTCCTACCCGCTTTGCACACACTACCATACTTATGCAAGTATATTTTACTGTCAGCATTTTCCCGCCAGAACATACGAATCAGGGAACATGGTCAGGTACTTGACAAATAATACTTGACAAAAGGTCCTATTGAAACTGAAATTTTATCAAAAACTTCTCGCATGTACCCATCTATTTGCAAACGGAATCTTTTAGTCACAGTATTGAACGCTTTCATTCAAATGCCTTTTTTTGTTTCCAATTAATGTATTCCAATTTCTATTACAATTTTAATTGAATCTTAATAAGAAACGATATGTTTTGATTAAAAGACATTACTAAAGCTTCAGACGTTTTAATTATTGTGTGGCTAAAAGGTTTCTAAATATCATTAAAATTAATTACAAACTCCATTACAGAAAAACAAACCGTGCAAAAAGAGCCAATTCTTTTTATTATTCGATTTTCTAAGAGTTCTTTGAAAAAAAAATATTATGGAACGTGGAATCTTCATTATAGTCTCCCTTTCATAAAAACGAGATATGAAACCATCCATTACACAAAAACAAGATAAATCTTTCAAGTAATTGTTACCAGTCTGTATATATGCAATGCATTATGACACGACCGGCAGACCCTAAAGTGAACACGCTCTAATCACCTCAATCAACGAGCTAATGAAGACCAGGTTTTATTTTTCTGTTTATCTTTTTTGCAGGTATCTCTCCGAGAACACTCATTGTTGCTAGTGTGGCGATCCACTTCGCGGTTCCTCTCCTGCGCTAGTTCTTCAACCTATAAAACAACATGAATATTCCCGACGTCGTTAATTCCACAGACTCCTTTCTGATAGGTTCTTCCAACCTCGACGAAAGCTATTTGAATGCTACGCTATTTCAAGATTACGACAATTCGTCTTCTTCATTCATGAATAACTCCTGGAACATTAGCCAGGAACAGGGGAAGGTATACAGCCAACTCAGCTTGGTTTACCAAGTAATTCCTAAAGTACTAGCGATTTTGGGAACTGTAGGAAATGTCCTGACATTCATTGTGTTCCTGTGGAGTAAGAGCTTGAGGAAGACTGCCCTTGCCCAGTTCCTGTTGGCCCTGGCAGTCACGGATACGCTGCTTCTATGGCTACATTTACTGTACACGCTAACAGCGTCGGGGGATCTAGAAATAAGAAGTGCGGTTGCGTGCAAAGTGCTGGTATGGCTGACCGACACTGTCACCTACGTCTCGTCATGGCTCATCGTCACCGTGACATTCAATAGATTCATCGTCATTGTCCTTCCCCTACGAGCCACCAGGTGGTGTCAGAAAAGAAACGCGCGGATTGCTATCTTTGTGATCGTGAGTGTATTTTCATTAGTCAGCATATATAATTTCTGGGCATGGGACGACGTGTTTGTCTCCAAGAAATACTATATGTGTAAAATGACCAGAAAAGAACTCATTAGACCTAGGATAATAATGGTGATTGTACTCTTCAGTCTGTTGCCCTCTCTCACTTTGTTCACTATGAATGGGATTATCATGAAGAACCTCTCCGAGGCTTTGTCCAAGCAGGCAGTTTACCGTGCTAGTTTCAACAAGCAGAAAGTCAAGGGGGTTCAGCGCCAGCTTGACATTTTACTTTTAACCCTCTCCTTTTCATTCCTGATTTTAACTCTACCTCTTACTCTTGTCGACATTGTAATTTTTTCGATGTATGACGATACCAGCGTGCTGCCACGCGATGACATTTTTGTTAGACTGTATATGAGCAGAGAGATTCTGAACATTTTCTCGCTCACAAACAACTGCCTTATTTTTCCGTTGTACTGTGTTTCTGGAAGAAAGTTCCGAGGAGAGTTGAAAAGCGTTTTCTGCCGCATCAAACTAAGGCTGGAGCAGAATGTAGAAAGAGATCCGCCCCCTGATGCTCTCTGAACTGAGAGATTCATGGCTGAGGCGTTCTAGAACATAGACTCTATGTAACATTCTGTTTCATTTAACGATTACTTGTAGAACAGAGCGCAAAACGATATTGTACGCTAATGCTTTTGTACTCATACAGAAAAAAAGGCATCCACACGTATTTTAAGATGTGTAGGTATTCAAAGTTGCATCGGTATTGTCATTCGTCACCAAGAAATCAGCAGACTCAGGGAATAGAGTGCACCTTCTGTGAATTGAAGTTCAGTTTCATTCTGTTATTTGTATGATGGCGTGGATGTGTTCTAGTAAGTAGAATGGGGTACAGAATCATCATCATTTATCAATACTACCGATACCTGTGTTCCTGAATTTTCAATATAAGAAATTTAGCTGCTTCATTAGCCAAACGTTAATATAATCCCTCTAAAGAGTATTATCGGGGAATATTCTTCTCGACATTTATATCAAGACAAGATAAATCAATAACCAAAAACTCATCTACATTTTTGAATTCAATCCTTGTCTTCCCCAACAAAGTTGTGACGTCTTCTGCGGCACAGCTGTGACACGTTTATTTCTAGCCTTCTGACGTTCTTTTGAAACATTGCTGATAAGACCCGCACACTCGGTGAGTGCCGTATGTTTATCAGCATCTGAAAAGGGTACACTGAAACTGTTTCCGACTTAATGGTGCTATTCGATTCTCATAAAAATCCAGTATTTTGTTATGAAGATCCAATTCTATGCTTCTGACAAAACAGATTGTCTGATTATAATGATGTTTCAAAACATGACCCATGTATTACCTTTTATCAAAGCTTGGGCACTTGAGCAGAAGCGCTCACATACATATAGCAATTTATATCACTAATTGAGCTTCCTTGTCAACTCTTATTTTCAACAAGATCTCTATGAAACACGATATTCTGACAAAACAGATCATCTGGTTATCGTGCAGTTACAAAACATGTCCCCATAATTAGCTCCTCATTTAAGCTTGCGGAAGCGCACACATATAGGCCTACATGTAGCTTTTTTCATATCAGTTAAATTCTGAGTTTCCTTGTCAACTGTTATTTTCAGCAAGATATCTAGCTTCGAAACAGGGAATACACTTGCATCGCGATTTGATATGGCCCCTCTGTCACAGCCAGGCGAACCAATTGTTAAGTCTGTGCGAATATACTGTTAACAAGATGTTGAACTCCTTGAAACCATGAAAAAACAAAGATATTACAATGCTTCTTTGTTGTAGTATCATTGGTGTCGATTTGCATTACCTGTGACTGAAGAACCAGATATAGTTACGATGAGGCGATGTACAGCAAAGTGACATACATCAATAGAAAGTACAGTATATGGGCGAGACGAACGGGTTATATTTTTTGGCATTACTTAAAAACTTTTATTATAGTTTTTCATTCATAATATATGGAATGACTTCACCCATTGTGCCACTCTGTTTAGGCGCAATTGAACCTTGTAAAAATTGGTATCCACAGGTTGAATGCTACGCAAACCAACGTTGCGCCTATCAGTCAAACTGCTCAGCAGACCATGTCAAATTTTGCTTTTTGTAATATCTTGACTACTAATTATACTAAAATCATACTGTTTTCGCATTAGCTGGTGGTTGTAAAAGACTAAACAGCATAGAGTTCAGCTAAAGAAATTTCCGTTTGGTGCGTTCTTTCAATGAAATTGGCTTCCATGTCTACATTCAATTAACTACAGTATCGATCTTAGCACTAGAAAAACCCGAAGCTCTTTACCTAATCTGTAAATGATATTCCTAATTTTAATGACGGTCCCACAAATTAAAGAAAAGAAATGAAAAGAGGATCAAATCATGCATTTAATCATTTAATGTGTACCATCTAAGGTCAGATTTATACGAGCAAATATACTGACATAGGCGGAAATGTAAAAAATAATGACCTAAAGATTATTTTATCGATTTCGCACTTAGGCGTTTGTAATTTCGTTAAAAGACATCGTCGCCAAACCAATGTCGCCTGTCTTGCTGAACAGGAGTGCCCGCCTCTGGGTCCAATTACACAAAAGTAATCAAGTCGAAAAGTACTCTTATATTTAAGAAAGAAAATGTCGTTTAACTTTGATCCAGGATAAACTTTCATTAGAGCATGGGCAAAATTAGTTATTATGTCCAAGATTAGGGTTATGGGCGTATACCCTAAAATATATAATTATATGACCTAATTCAAGTTTTTTTCTTTTATCTTTTATTTATCAATCTGTCACATTTAGCACATACAAATGGTTATATTATAATCATATATATTTATGTGCATCATGTTAAACAACTGTACACGTGTGTTAATGCATGCAGGTGCATGTCAAACTGAATTAAAGGATTTGCGCCATACCGTCAGAATGGCCTGAAAGGAACATATTCTTCAGAAAACATGCCCAACTAACGATATCTTTATCCAAGTACACAAATTAAAAGCTCATTTTTTAAATTTTTGGCTTTAAAAAACGTCCTATTTATAAAGCAGTTGCAGGGTGTAGTTGCCGCTTGGACATTACCTTTATAGTTTTGTAGTCTGACCTTGACCTTTCATTGAGTGAAGTTTGTCGGGCCAATGACAAACGCTCATACTATATATTGTGCAATTACACATTTTGGTTGAGTTGGATGTGTTGTTTTGCAAACCCCAGAAAAGTAATATTGAATGGATTATCGGATGTCTATCATTAAAAGACGGTTGTCTCATTTAGATTTAGATTAAGAAGTATACATTATCTTATCTACCAAAGATGCTTGCATAAATCTTAATGTATACTTTGCCATCTTATAAGCGGTTTGAGATTAGATTCTTATAGGCAAAATTGCAGAACATTTAGATGAATGGTCTTACATTTAAAGCTACGGAAACGTCACCGGTAGCTGCCTTTTGTAGATATGCGTTAGGTGTCGCGCCGACAAGCATGGTAACTAAGGGATACAAATGAGAAATGTAGTCGCTGTCGTTGCATTGTTCATGTAGGTTCAGTCTCATAAGCAAGTAACATGGAGATATGAATGAAAATACTGAGGCTGCTTTAGAAACAATTCACATATCGACAAAGGAAACGGTTCGTTGGCACGAGAGTGGCAATACCCAAAGCACCAACGCCAATGTCGTCACAGCCACTTTTGCAGATGAGAATTTTCTTAGACCCCATTCCTAGAGATTGGATCGATCAAACTAGATCGACCTAACTCCCTGGGGGTTCACGCTGAATAGCTGTCAGCCAAGCGCGCACGAAAGTTAATTACCCCCTAACAGCTTGTAGTAGGCGGAACGGACATTTAAGCCGGATTATCTGACAGTAATCTAATAAGACTCCCCACGGGGATAGATCGATCTAAAATCTATGGGAATGCGCCCTTAGAGAAATGTATTCTGTCACTGTCTTTTTCTGCCTTCTGCTTTCATATCATCATCCAGCACAATCAACCCTTTCCGTGCATTATTTGCCGTGCAGCACATTTTTATTAGTGCTTTACCCATAGGGTACACTTAGACGCGCTTTGATTACTGCTCTTGGGAGCACGTGGGTTCGGTTAATAACAAGAAATAATCGATTACATAATGAGCTTGCTGACTGGGATACGTACATAAAGCTTGTTTGTGCTCTCTCTCTCTCTCTCTGCCTGTCTGTCTGAAAAATGTTTCAAGTCTACTTCCCAATATAGTCTTTTTTTGAAATTTTGCAAATGTTTAAAATGTTTTGACTTTTTTCAAAAAATTAGATTGTACCATAAAACGCGTTTAGAAATTGCCTAAAAATTGTTTTCAGCCCAAGCGGCTTAGACGGCTGGGACGCCCGCTGAAGCTGCTAAACGATAGTTAATTACCCCTATCATCGTCAGCAGACGTGACAGACATCTAAGCCGCCCAAGTAATTGCAATTAAGCGAGAACCCCCTCGGAGATAGTTTGATCCAAAGTAAGTACGATAGGGACCATTCCCACAGATATTTTGATCGATCTATCTCCCTGGGGAGTCTCACTAAATTGCTGTCAACTTGACGGCTTAAATGTCTGTCACGCTTAGTTAAGTTGTAAGGGGGTAATTACCTTTACCCCCTAGCTGATTCGGTAGGCGTCACAGACATTTAAGCCGGTTAGCTGATAGTAATTTAGTGAGACTCTCCAGGGAATTAGATCGATCCAAATGGATCGATCTAGGCATGGGAACCCAGTGATAGTCTCTGGGAATGGTCTCAAAGATGTTATCGTCCCTACTGTAAAAAAAAGATACATCACTCTATGTCTCTTGATAACAGTAATGAGACAGAATGAGTAAAATAGGCAACTTTCAAATAAACGTTACGTGAGTTTTTTTTAAAGTTGCTTGCAGCTTGTTAAGCAAATGAAACCTCTCAGATCGTGAAAGGGCGCGGGGGTCTACGCAACTATTACCTTGTCAGCACCGTGTATTTTAACTGTAACTCAATGCGATATTTGCCTATCTGTAAATATATATATATGTAGCGTGTATACGCCGACACACATATGGGAAGTGTCAAAATGTATATCCCTCGAAAAGATTCATTCATGCCAACCAACAGGTCCGTTACTGAAAAAAGAAAAATGTCAAACAGGATAAAAGAGCAGAAACCTCTCAACCTCCCACACGTATGTGTTGTTACTGCACCATATTCCGGCTCTGTTCTGTATCAGCCAAATATACCCTGAATCTCTTGGAAACAGGCCTCGAGGACCAAATAGTTATCTTTCCAATGTCACCCAATAAGAAAAGACAGAGGGGTTTCCGATAGGTAATAAATATCAGGGTATCTGGATTTACCTCCAGTTCAGTGCAGTTGTATTTACTCAGCCTGATGGAAATATTAGCTGTCTTAATAATCATGATGTTATGTGGTGAAAAAGTATCCTCATGATTGATGAGACAAGAAGAGGAATGGAGACAGAACCAGAAATTGAGTAATCATGTTTGCTGTTGATGTAAAATTTCGGCCAGAAAACTAAACTAGGAGCAAAATTTACAATAAGGGGGAGAAAAAATCACTCCGACAAGATCTTGTGTATATTTCGTGTCAAAAGAAATACCACCAAGAGTTTTCAAGAGTTTCAAATGTTTACTGTTACAGCAACTCAGGTGTGCTAATAATAAAGGTTAGTTTCCAGCAAACTAAAACTCAGGGTGCCAAATATCAATATGATTAGGACATTTTCGCTTCATAGTACCCAGGAACGAACTGGTATTTGTGGCCTTAAAAGGCACGGCCTACTGTATTGGTGAAACAGAATTAGGCCTAAATCATATTAGAATTTTTTTTTCAAATGTAGCCTATAGGTTGACCACCAAAGATCACCTTCTGTCACCGAGGACACTGAAATGGTCAAATGTCTCGTCTGACCAATATAAATGAACATATTAAAAATGGACATGTTTAAAAGCTGCAAATCGTTGTTATAGTTTTATTTGGTAGAGGAAGAAAGTAAGAAATAAAGAGAGTGAAAACTAACGATTTTTGATTAATCTCGTAGTATAAAGAAAAAGTAAATTAAACAGGCCTGGCCATTGGCTTCCTACATATACCTAGCCTCCGATATCAAGCCTCCCTAAAACACTATACAAAACCACGCTGTGGGGCACTGTGCACTTCAACGGTTTGGGATAATGTGGCTGTCCCACTCCCATCGCCCCTTAAACGGGGGCTCAACAGAAGACGGAGGTTCAGTGCAATCACTCAGCGGCAGGCCCGTAGCCAGGGGGGGTTCGGGGGGTTCGAAAGAACCGCCCTTTTTGCTGGAAAAAGGTCCACTTTGGATAGAATTTGATCTAGGTACATAAAGGTTTAATGGTAAAAGGTCCACTTTTTCAAAAAACGAACCCCCCATTTGAAATTGCTGACTACGGGCCTGCAGCGGGGAATCTGGAATAAATGTAAGTCCATGCTTCAGATGCGTAACTTGCATTACAAAACATTGACAAGGGTATGCGCTACTCAGCACCTAAGACTGGGTTCCTATACCTACATGTAGATCGATCTAACAGGATCTCCAAGGGGTCTCTCTTGATGTTGCTTTCACCCTAAGCAGCTTAAATGTCTGACACGCCTATTTAAGCTGCTAAACGATAATTAATTACCCCCTAGCAGCTTCAGTGGGCGTGACAGACATCTAAGCCGCTTAAGATGATTGCAATTTAGCGAGAATCCCCTTGGAGATAGAGCGATCCACAGTTAATACGATAGGGTCTGGGAATAGTCATTAAGTGTGAAATCGACCCCCACTGACAAATACAAGGGGTATGCATGGCAAGGAACGCGTTCCTCTTAATTTCTCCAAATATCACAGGGTGCTTTACAACATTTAACTACTAGCCCAACTACCTTGTGGTCAAAGACGAACATTCACCTACTTGGAGGAGATTGATCTGGAATGGCCGTAGACAACGTCTTAACGCTATGACTCTGATTTGGGGATAAAAAAAGTTTCTCGTTAAAAAATTGAACAAGGATAATATCCATAGGATGTAATGGGGGATGTGTGTGTCATTGACGTCTTTTCATAATTAAATAGACAAGAAATGGCTTTCAAAGGTGATCTCAAACTGTCAAGTTAGCCTCGGGCAAGCATAAGATCTAACTTGACTTCAATGTTTTTGCCTGTTTAGAATGGCATAACAAACCATTTCCATTTGTCTTTTGTTACGTGAGTCGATTTTACTCGACGCTCTTTGAAGTCTACATGTAAGATTCAGCCGCACTTAGAGATCGGGCATTTTTGGCAATCATTCAAAATCGATTACATGAAAGTAGTGTCTAACGGTGACATTTTAAACTAATTCATCCTATTAATCGGTGAGTCAGTTAGATACTATAGATGAACAGCACGTAATGAAAGCAAAATTAAAACCTTTGCGTGCTTCAAATTATCACGAAAAAGGTCTTCGAATTTATTTAGCAATAGATCAGAGAGGCAATAAATATGGTTAATTGACATTTCAATCTCTGTGAATTAGCACTATTTGCGTTTCAGTAAGTCTTTCGCCTCCAAAGAAATTCTGCCGAGCGAAAGTTAACAGAGCGAAAATGCAAACTAAACAGGTGTTTGTAAAACATCCTTTGTATATAATCCATTTGCTGTCCATCATGCCAAAATATAACACAAAACTATACTAATTAAATATACAACTCCACTTTACATGGTTTAAAAAGATGTTTCAACGGCGATATCGTATGGCTTAGACATTTTGTATGTACAGTATCAAATCCTTCTATATCCGCCATAGTCACCACAGTCACTATTTCTGATATAGCCACATACGTTCTGAGATTAGCGTCATCCCATAACGAAAATTGTAAGATGAAGGCAGGAAGGGGGGAGGTTCGAAATAACCGCCGTTTTTCCTGAAAAAATGTTCGCTTTGAATCAAAATTCGATCAAGGTTCAATGTCATTATGGTAAACAGATCTACTCATTCAGATTTAACTTCCTTTCCTTTGATATTATTGAAAACGCAACATGACATCGATGACAACTGAGCTAATTTTTCATCCTGGATTCTTTTATTCTTTTAAACGCGAAACTGATCATACCAATTCCATGAAAATTCATAACACACATGCTTTTCAGATGGGAATAAGATCTTTCTCTTAGAAGAGCTCAATCTTCATTCTTCTAATAACCCTTAAATATCGTGCTTCCGTAAGATCACAGGGATGAAAGGGATCATTAATTCCGAGGTAATTTCGAAAGAGCCTTTATGAATGAATAAATGTTCCCGATACGGAGTTATTTGCCCTTTGAAAAATTTTAACTATGACCAAGCTACAAAAGCAGGAAAGCAGATTAGACAGAAATGGGGGTTTTGCATCGAACTGTTATTGACTTGTATAGGAAATGGGAACTGTAATTTGTTTTTGGGTCCTGGGATAATCGTGCACCTTCCTTCAAGGCAAAGTTAAGGTTATTGTAACCCTTTATTATCATCCAAATACCGAAAATGAGTTTTTTCCTGCATCTTATTTTTCACTAATGCATTGGTGCTGATTTAAAACAATGAATAAGCCCTCGAAAATATAAAATATAGGCGTTTATATTTTTTCGTTGCACAGCTTTAATAGTCAATTTAACATCTTTCTATTTTGCGGTGAGATAGCAATCGGTATGGGGCGTAACTTCATCCCTGAACAAGATTTCATCACGAAAAATTGGCAGAGTTGTCCAGGAGAGTATAGACTACAATCCCGTGCCGTCATTTTGGTTTAAAGGTTTTTGTTATGGAGTTATGAGCCCCTAAATACAGATTTTCATCAAACAAAGGCATAATTTTGCTTTAAGAAAAATCGCTGACAGGGTTTTGGAGTACTAAATAGTCTCATTAAATCGGCATTGAAACGGTGATCAGGTAAAAGAGAAATTTGAGAAACCCATTTTTCATTTTTTACCCCAAAATCGCGATTATGACGTCACCCGTAAGATGACATGTTTAAATGTAAATTAATTTAGTCACCAAACACTGAAGATTTATTTATTGGTACTCTCTAGCAGCGGTTAGCTGAGTGATGACGTAAATTCATTTTCACTGGACACACTACAGAAATGAGCACAGAAATAGCCAGAAATATACCTGTGAATATAATGTGAAAAATTAATCTGTCTCCCTGGTAGAGGGTAGGTTAAATTCCTAATTTACACAAATGAGTTGAGAAAAAATGTATTTTGGATATATTTATTTATGTGGTATTTTAAGGAGATGGCATGTACATGTATCAATGATTGGGCATTCATGGTGCTGAACCCAGGTATTTTTAGAAATTAGGTAAACCTGGTCGTTTTACGAGATGCAGCTCAAGAAAACAACAGATTTCTCAGAAAAGAGGTCACGGTTCCACTTAATGTGCTCAGCATGGTGACTCATTAAACTGAGCACTGTGTTAAAAGAAAAATTACAGGTGAAGAATCAAAACTGGCATTAACGCCTTTCCCCAGATACTTATAAAAAATCTGGGTGCATAATAGCTGCCATGGTGAATTTCCTCACCAAACTCTTATAATATACACTTTCATGTTACCATTGCACCATTTTCATATTGCTGCACCTTGGGCTATTTGAAATGCCTTCTGATAGTTCAACCCATTTCTTTTTTAATCTGGGAGGGGGTAAAGCGAGACAGAAAAAGATTCAAATGAATTCCAGGACAGTTTCGGAGTAAGACTGAGCATTATGTCCTAGATCATTGGGGTGCCGCTATTCTTTGAGTGACTGATTTGTATTGTATACAGACCTCAGCAATGTACAGTGGAAGCCTGGAAGGCAATGTATGGTAATTCACCATACCTCCATGTATTGTTAAACGCAGGGTTTATGTCCGACAGACAAAGCTTTGACAAATACGTATGTGTAGCCATCTGAACAAGGGTGGTGTGTGTTTTTGTGTGTGACAAAATCTTAATTTCAGTCGTCACGACTAGCTTATCTCTTGCTAGATCCTGCATAAACCTTTCACAACCATCAAATAACTAGTTGTAACCCACAGTTTCCAATAACCAGTCATTTCTTCATATCTGTATATTTTTTACTTGGGAGAAACTCATTTGCCTAGTAATATCGCCATGTTTAACACTGCCTCAGAACTGACGAAGACAAATCATCCAGATATTGTGATTTTTATCATGCGGAATTAGAAACCAATGTGCCATCTCTTTCTTCTAGCGATTTTTTTCTAATGAAAGTATATGAAAATCAGCTGGGTTGTTTCTAACACCAACCTACGGAATGGAAAAAGGAAAATGTTAAAACACGGAGATACACTACGAGCATTAAATCAAGTTACTCAATACGTCCTTGAGAAGCATAGGTGAAATGAGGTAGCAAGTCAATGAGAAAAAAACGGAGTACTGTTCAGTCTACGGGAGTATTTCGTCAACTGGTAAACCAAGTTGTACAACAAAGTGCAATGTAATAATTCCGTCAGTGGTAATGGTTCTTAAGGTTGTCACACAATATAAGAATATTAGCCAGAGTTTGGGGGAAAACGCACTTGAAGCGATTCTCGCCATGTCCTATATTACTGCCACTGGTAAATTAATTTAAAAATTGCAATTCCCGTTTTTCTTCACTTCCATTTATTCTTTGATACATTATACAGTTTGTACATACATGCATATTAAGTTAATAATTTTCATTTTGTTTATTTACGTCAATTTTTCTCTTTCAATTAAAAATCCAATTAAGAAGCCAGTGTTGAACAAAACGTAACATGCCAAATCCATTTGATTTGGCCTTTAGCATTTCACCATTTTGAAGATAATGGAAATAACCATCAAGATAGTGGCTTCTTTACAGCTCTTTTTCTCCCCCTTTTTTACCATAATCAATAAAACTGAATAGGTTATAACCTATTTTAGTCCAAATACCAGGAAATAATCATGTAAAGCAGAGAAGATTCCACCACAAAAAAAAAAAAAAAAAAATGCTGGCAAGTACCAGTACCTAAATAGAACACTCAGAATGGCCTAGGGTCATAAAATGAATAAAAGTCAGCCTTTTTTTTTTTCAAAACTAGCCTGTGTATGGCTTTTATGACAGCCCAACAGCAACATTGCAATACAGGTACAAACTCCCCAGAACATGCTTTTAAACATAGGAAAGGCATAAACATTATCACTACAAGTATTTCCCCAATGTTTATAGCAAAACACTGACTTTTTTGTGGAACAAGAAATGTGCACACTGCTGTTGGTCTTACTCAGGCAACCTGATACAGGTCAACACTACAAATAAGGTACAGCACTTATGGCCTTTTCTACATCACAGAGAGTTCCTATGATCAATCATCTAATAAAATTGTTTAAAGCAAACTTCTCCCATCACAAAGAATGCAATCAGCAATTTGTCTGTCAGACATGATAGAAAGGTTGTTTGGCCTCCTTGAACTTAAAAGGTTGTTGTAGGTTATCAGGTAGGTTTCTTCCTTTTCACTTGCAACTGCCCCTTGTCACTGTTAGTTCTTTTCTGCAATGATATGTCAAATGATATTGCATAAAAAATAAAAAGAACAGTGCTCAAATAATAAGTTAGGAAAAAGTCAGCTCATTCTTGCTCTTGTAAAACAGACAGCCTTTGGTTATCCCATAGCTAATTTTTGGTTGTTTAAAAAAGTGAGTTTAATAAATAAGAATCCAAAAATTACTATTGCAGTGTGCTTGCCAGTGATGTGCTAAAACATCAAAATCAAGACAGATTTCTTGATGACATGCACAGATGTTAAAAGGAGCTACTCATGGATGGAATATTCTGCTTCATTATCTTTCAAAGGAAATATGCATTATAAATCCTGAACCCCTGTAAATCAACTGATCCACTGGTTTAATTTGAATCATAAGCTTCAAATGAAAAACCAGGAAAAGGTAATTTACAGCTACAAAAAGGTATCATCCATTCCAATTTCATATTGATGGAATGGTATCATACTTATAACATTTACTAAGTAATTGTACTTAAAGCTAAAATATCAGTTGAAATAAATCAAGGGTAAATGCACTCCTTAAATTTGCAAAATCAACTGGAAGTTGAAATGATACACTAGATGAACTCGAGAATAAATAATTACTTCGTGCATTCAGAAAACTCCAAACACTTTTGTAAATATATCACAGAGCAAACAAATTGCTTAGGAAAAAAACAAGCCCTTTCCTTTAAAAGAAGTTGTAAACGACATTTTAGGTGAGCTCTTCCTTAAACTTCGCATACATCAACCCAATTTATTGCTGATCAAACTATATACAAATCCACCAATAAAGGCCTACACAATTTTTTCTTATAGCAAAAAGTTTGGCTTGCAACTTTTGAGAAAAGAAAATTCAGCTTCCCTATGTGCTCTAGTGTCTGAAGCTGCTACATTCTAAAAAAAAAAAAGAAAAAAAATTCAAGTATGCTCTAATAACTGGTTCATGAATAGGTCAATAATTTGAAGATTTAGATTATCAAGTTTTCAATTGTAGGATTTGAATTTACACACAGCTTATGATCTAACTTACCACCCCTCAACCCCAAATAAAAAAGGCTACTGAAAAACAAAACAAGCTTTGGATACCATGCATAATTGCTTTTTGTTTGTTTAATTTTTCATTTACAGCCAATGGTAAAAAAATCAAGTTACGTTTGTTTCTAAAACTCTCAGTAAACAAAGTTTCTGTTGGCCTAAAAGTACACGGGCAAAAATGCAGTAAAACATTTCAGTTGTAGAGAGACTAGGTTGACTAGGTCTCAAACTGAGAAAATGGTAAAAAACTAAACAAACCCATTGCTCTACCTCCCCTCTAAGAAGAGGATGTTTCATACCCCTCATGTGTAGTGTTAAATGTGGAAATAAAGAACATTATGAAAAAAAAGTAACTTAAACGAAATGTCTGTGAAATGTTCATCAAGACATCTACATGTATACAAGGAAACTAGACTGAAGTACAGAGTCAAATGATGCAGAACATAAATCACACTGAAAACCCTGCCCCCTGCCATTCAAAAAGGCACAAATCACTGATGAAGGGCATTTGCCAGATAGATACTTTCCCATCACAAATATTCACTGGGTTGCAACTTTCTACAAATACAAGGAATCATTCCAAAATCTAGATATCGACATCCTTGCCTGTTTTCCATACAGCAAAAGTGCACTCACTGAGCATTTCAGAGGACATAATTACCTAATTTGCAAATATCCAGTGCCAATTTTGAGTGCAAACAAATGAGCCCCTTATTTTTAAGTACAGGTAACAATTTTGATAACAGTAACATATTGGCTTACACGATTAGAGCACATTTTGAGTGCAATTGATATTTGAAACAAAAGTTCCAATAAAATACTGTTAAGGGCATCTACATCGCAAATTTAATCAAGCTATTTTCAATGAATAAATACATATCTGATTTGGAAAAAATGCAGCATTTATTGTTAAACTGTATAAATGTTAATTCAATTAAAAACAAAAGCAAATTTCGAAGTTTTTATCATCAATACTGGTCTGAGATATAAAATGAGAATGGAAACAATTTTTAAGTGAAATCTCTAAATTTCCAGGGCTTTGTATTTTTTGAAAAGTGGTAAAGAGCTTCTAGACATGGTTATGACAGTTATGACAGTAAAATGAAATTTATAGACTTGCAGACAACCATCTCCATAACATAACTGGCACAGCAAAAAACCTATCATTAACCAATGAAACAGACAAGTTTTGCAATTATCATGTGATTGATGTAGACACCAAGTCTAATACAGTGCTCCACATTATTTTCCAATGATTCAAAGTATCATGTTTAACACCTTGGCATATGGTTAAAGGAAGCCTAGCAAACCAAGTAAGGACCAAGATTATCCGTGTGAGGAAATTACCGAGCAAATAATCAATATTCTTTCAAAATCAGAACTCTGTCTATTCAATTGTCAGCTGCACACTCTAGTGACTTCTATGCTAGCAGATGACTTACAGATATTGAAGTCCCAGGCTTGAAGTGCAAAGATTAAAAGAAAAAAAACAACACTTTTTAGAGATACATACATACCTGAGATTTCTTGATTTTTTTCTTCAATGCTTCAACATCAACTGATGCACCTACAAAAAGAAAAAATAATGCCTACATTGTTACACTTTTCATATAGTATAAAGAGCAAAATTTTATTTGAAATTCTGGTAGATGTTGCTGAACTTGAGCCCTTCAACAAATACAAAGAGAAATGAATATCTGTCTTTCAACAATATCACCTTGTAAAAAAAAAAAAAAGTAATTATATATTTATATCTATATTTTAAAAATTCAAAGCAACACAAATGGATATATATTAAGCATAAGCTACCACATAAAATACTTTCCAACAGTTAAGGCAACAGAAAAAAACTGATAATTTTCACTATTACCGTAATGTTGTGAAAATAAATTTTGGTCAAATATGCTAGCATGGCTTCATCAACTTAACTTTATCGCTGATGGCCGATTGCACACAAACCTTGTGATTGTTTCTTTTTCTTATGGACTGGCTCCTCTGGTGCAATGAATGCCTGGGCTCTCTTTTCTTGTTTCTTTTCCTCAGCTTCAATCTGTTTTGCCTATAAACAAATTAAATAATACTTGTAAACTATGCAATTTACATCTTTTTCTTCAGTGTCAGCAGGCATTTCATAATGTTCCCACACAAAAATCCATTTTGACAAATAAAAATTGTCAGAAAAATAAGACAATTAAAGCTTGAAAGCATCCAAAAACTATGTAAACTGCAATTTATATTTGAGACATAAATGATTTAAACAACCTTTACCTTCTTTTCATCCCTTTTCTTGTATTTTCTTTGCTTTTCCTTCAGGAAATATTCACCACTAGCAAGTTCCTTGTCCAGCTGAAGAAAGAAAGTTTTAAGTTTAATTCCCACAATAATGCACTCACCAAGAGCATGCTTACTTACATATTATAAATATGGAGATTTTCTTTACAGATGTAGTTTATCATTATTTCAAACAACTAACATAACACTTTGATATGTCATGACATAATAATATTACATGACATAAAGATGAATTTTATGCCAAGAGCCTGCCATTCCAACTACAGAATGGAGCCAACTACTGGTTAAGCACTTTACAAAGCAGAAAGTAAATAGTAAAAGTAAATACTCATCATTACCTTGCTTTCTGGTTGTGGAGGAGGGAATGGAGTATACTCTTTTTTAACCGTTTTCTTTTTAGGTTGCTTTCTCTTACTGATATTCTTGGATTTAAACTTGGGTAAAAATCTATCCCATGATTCACTTCTAAGTGCTGGATCTTTTGCCAGTTCTCTCTTTATCATCAATGTCTGTATAAAAAATTGAATAACAATTAACCTAATTGTACATAAAATGATCATTTCTAAAAAGTGCCTATGAAAGTTATGCTATACATGAAATGTATATGTCATTATTCTCTTTTAATCATAAGTCTGACAGATTTTATTTATTCATAATTCAAGTTTTGATGAACTGTGGGCCATCATCCTCTGGATTTCACCTAAAAGTTCGTTGAAAATTTTATTGCATGTATGCCTGTGTTACAAGTAAAAGCTAAGAATATGCAAATTACCAAAAATTAATATCTTTTATAATGAAAGAAGGCATTTCTGTGCAATTCAGAACATCATAAAATTTGTCATATTAGGTAGTTATTTTCTGTCTAGCTTTATTTTACATTATTTTGCCTTATGTGCAATGTTCATCCACATGGTAAAAAAAAAAAAAAAAAAAAAACACCTTCCTGTTTTCACAATAATGCAATTGCTAACTAGAAGTTGGACATTTAAAATAGCATTTTTGAAACAGTAAATTCATCTTTATCCTAAAATAATGTGTGCCTTAGGTGGTCCAGCACATTCTATAAAATAGAACTTACCTTTATGTTGTAAATAGGATGAATGTTTTTCATTGTATCTTCTGAAATCTTCCTGACCTGAAGTTAAATATATATATATATGTACGAGTGACTACTGTCAACGAAGCAGTTAAAATGAAATAAACCGTAGTGTAAATAATAACAATAAATAAATTTAAATAAATATATCAATTAAAAATAAAATAAAGATTAAACAAAAGATAGAGCAAAATCAAAATTAGATCTTAAATCAAATCCTAAATTACACCCTAATGTATCATGGTAAGGTACAAAATACCAACAGTGAAAACATTCTAATATTTTAAGTTGTGATAGTAATAATTTTACTGTTCTCTGTAAAAGGTAATAGATCATGTAACAGAATTATTAAGTTTTATATTTCAGCTTAAAACAATTACCTCCTTTAAACCTTTGTATGGTCCCAAGGCCGATACTGTATTTCCTTGAACAAGCACATAACAACCTGTCAGTAGTTCTATTGCCTATAACAAACATCAAGATATCAATATTTATACTTGTAAAAAAACATGGTAACAATGTTTTTCTCATCAACTCTATCCAATGTAATTCCCTTATTAAGTGTAAGCATAATGAATGAATAACATCCAGTATTACTTGCCCACTCTACAATTACAAACCTTAAGTGTTGACCCATTGGGTCCTATAAGTCTCTGTCGTCTTTTTACAAATCTTTCCTTATTTCGTACTAGTGAGGCTATTTTGATTATGTCGCATGCCATGTCATCTTCCAGAACACGAATGGCCTAGAAACACATAAAAAACAGTAGCATTTTTATTGTCCATAATTTTTCAAATAATACAAATTTGTGCTTTCAATCATGGTCTTTAATGCTATTTCCATCAAACATAGTTTAACATTCATTTTACTCAATGTCTTCAAATATGCTAAAGCCAGTTATTAGACTGTTCACCATTGCCTTAAAAAGTATTAGCAGCATAACTTTAATGGATGCATTTTCAAAAATACTATTGATTTTTCTGTCAGTTGTTGTCTTTGTGACAATTTGAATATTTTGATGTGAAGGTTATCTCAACTCTAAGAAAAATGTCAGTTGTCAATGATGTCCTATGAATAACAGTCACAAACTTTGACTCAAAGACCAGCAACGGAAGTAAAATGCCAAATATCGTACCTACATTCTTTTAGTAGTCTGCCTGCTGCCCCCCCCCCCCTCTTTACAATCTTTATTAATTTCTACTCTCTCCCAAACTTTATCAAGATCAGTCAGAGGGTGCCCCCATCTCTCTGACCACATGCAACACACTGTTCCAGCACCCAGGTGGCTGCTACTCTGACCATGACAATTTTAATCTTAATGATAGCTTGGTAAACATGTGCATATTAAAATTTTGAAATAATCTGTCAGTTAAGGAAAGCCAGCACTTTAACAGATTTCACTGCATGATATATATAAAAAATCAGCCCACCTACTCCACAAGTAAATGTAAATTTTAAGTACTGCTTATTTCATGCTAAGTGTGTTGATTTGTCTATCACAAATCAACAGACTTAGCATGAATAATACAATAACCTGCTCATAAGGCACACTTCTTGCTAGGAGCTTGATCACATCTCTAGCTTTGATGATGATGTATGGATCCCACGTCTTCCTGGTGCTACGCACTGTCATACTGCCTTCAACAACATCCAACTCAGCTTTGATGCCCTGTTGACAGGAAATAAAACATCGGCTATAGGTTTTAAAGCCGGCTACTTCAAAGGAAGAATTTTGAAAAACATGCTTAAAAGCATACAGGGTGCAGCCATATATCAATAATGCCTCTGCAAAGTTATAAATTCACGTGTTCAGTTGCATGCATCAAAGGATACATGTTTAGAGATTTTCTTATATAAAACCAATATGTGTATTGGAAACATTTACACAGCATGAAACTATATATTACTAAGATTCCTTTGTACAGAGGAAATGGATAAAACTACATGCAAATGGAGTAAATGTAAAATCTCAAAGGTGAGCTGATGATTCACAGGCCCAAGGCTTGAAATTTCAAGGGGGGGGGGGGTCTTTTTTCTGAAAATGTGAACCTGTTATCATGAAACCTTCATGTACCTATATCAAATTTTAGCAAGAGCAGACCCTTTCCTGGCAAAAAGGGGGCCGTAGCGATAGTCCGAAGGTTCAATAGTCCGAAGNTAAAGCATAAGCTACCACATAAAATACTTTCCAACAGTTAAGGCAACAGAAAAAAACTGATAATTTTCACTATTACCGTAATGTTGTGAAAATAAATTTTGGTCAAATATGCTAGCATGGCTTCATCAACTTAACTTTATCGCTGATGGCCGATTGCACACAAACCTTGTGATTGTTTCTTTTTCTTATGGACTGGCTCCTCTGGTGCAATGAATGCCTGGGCTCTCTTTTCTTGTTTCTTTTCCTCAGCTTCAATCTGTTTTGCCTATAAACAAATTAAATAATACTTGTAAACTATGCAATTTACATCTTTTTCTTCAGTGTCAGCAGGCATTTCATAATGTTCCCACACAAAAATCCATTTTGACAAATAAAAATTGTCAGAAAAATAAGAAAATTAAAGCTTGAAAGCATCCAAAAACTATGTAAACTGCAATTTATATTTGAGACATAAATGATTTAAACAACCTTTACCTTCTTTTCATCCCTTTTCTTGTATTTTCTTTGCTTTTCCTTCAGGAAATATTCACCACTAGCAAGTTCCTTGTCCAGCTGAAGAAAGAAAGTTTTAAGTTTAATTCCCACAATAATGCACTCACCAAGAGCATGCTTACTTACATATTATAAATATGGAGGTTTTCTTTACAGATGTAGTTTATCATTATTTCAAACAACTAACATAACACTTTGATATGTCATGACATAAAGATGAATTTTATGCCAAGAGCCTGCCATTCCAACTACAGAATGGAGCCAACTACTGGTTAAGCACTTTACAAAGCAGAAAATAGTAAAAGTAAATGCTCATCATTACCTTGCTTTCTGGTTGTGGAGGAGGGAATGGAGTATACTCTTTTTTAACCGTTTTCTTTTTAGGTTGCTTTCTCTTACTGATATTCTTGGATTTAAACTTGGGTAAAAATCTATCCCATGATTCACTTCTAAGTGCTGGATCTTTTGCCAGTTCTCTCTTTATCATCAATGTCTGTATAAAAAATTGAATAACAATTAACCTAATTGTACATAAAATGATCATTTCTAAAAAGTGCCTATGAAAGTTATGCTATACATGAAATGTATATGTCATTATTCTCTTTTAATCATAAGTCTGACAGATTTTATTTATTCATAATTCAAGTTTTGATGAACTGTGAGCCATCATCCTCTGGATTTCACCTAAAAGTTCGTTGAAAATTTTATTGCATGTATGCCTGTGTTACAAGTAAAAGCTAATAATATGCAAATTACCAAAAATTAATATCTTTTATAATGAAAGAAGGCATTTCTGTGCAATTCAGAACATCATAAAATTTGTCATATTAGGTAGTTATTTTCTGTCTAGCTTTATTTTACATTATTTTGCCTTATGTGCAATGTTCATCCCTGTGGTAAAAAAAAAAACATTCCTGTTTTCACAATAATGCAATTGCTAACTAGAAGTTGGACATTTAAAATAGCATTTTTGAAACAGTAAATTCATCTTTATCCTAAAATAATGTGTGCCTTAGGTGGTCCAGCACATTCTATAAAATAGAACTTACCTTTATGTTGTAAATAGGATGAATGTTTTTCATTGTATCTTCTGAAATCTTCCTGACCTGAAGTTAAATATATATATGTACGAGTGACTACTGTCAACGAAGCAGTTAAAATGAAATAAACCGTAGTGTAAATAATAACAATAAATAAATTTAAATAAATATATCAATTAAAAATAAAATAAAGATTTAACAAAAGATAGAGCAAAATCAAAATTAGATCTTAAATCAATTCCTAAATTACACCCTAATGTATCATGGTAAGGTACAAAATACCAACAGTGAAAAAATTCTAATATTTAAGTTGTGATAGTAATAGTTTTTCTGTTCTCTGTAAAAGGTAATACATCATGTAACAAAATTATTAAGTTTTGATTATATTTCAACTTAAAAGATTTACCTCCTTCAAACCTTTGTATGGTCCCAAGGCTGATACTGTATTTCCTTGAACAAGCACATAACAACCTGTCAGTAGTTCTATTGCCTATAATAAACATCAAGATATCAATTATCTTAAATTTTTTATACTTGTAAAAAAACATGGTAACAATGTTTTTCTCATCAACTCTATCCAATGTAATTCCCTTATTAAGTGTAAGCATAATGAATGAATAACATCCAGTATTACTTGCCCACTCTACAATTACAAACCTTAAGTGTTGACCCATTGGGTCCTATAAGTCTCTGTCGTCTTTTTACAAATCTTTCCTTATTTCGTACTAGTGAGGCTATTTTGATTATGTCACACGCCATGTCATCTTCCAGAACACGAATGGCCTAGAAACACATAAAAAACAGTAGCATTTTTATTGTCCATACTTTTTCAAATAATACAAATTTGTGCTTTCAATCATGGTCTTTAATGCTAATTCCATCAAATATAGTTTAACATTCATTTTACTTAATGTTTTCAAACATGCTAAAGCCAGTTATTAGACTGTTCACCATTGCCTTAAAAAGTATTAGCAGCATAACTTTAATGGATGCATTTTCAAAAATACTATTGATTTTTCTGTCAGTTGTTGTCTTTGTGACTATTTGAATGTTTTGATGTGAAGGTTATCTCAACTCTAAGAAAAACGTCAGTTGTCAATGATGTCCTTTGATCTATGAATAACAGTCACAAACTTTGATTCAAAGACCAGCAACGGAAGTAAAATGCCAAATATTGTACCTACATTCTTTTAGTAGTCTGCCTGCTGCCCCCCCCCCTTTACAATCTTTATTAATTTCTACTCTCTCCCAAACTTTATCAGGATCAGTCAGAGGGTGCCCCCATCTCTCTGACCACATGCAACACACCCTGTTCCAGCACCCAGGTGGCTGCTACTCTGACCATGACAATTTTAATCTTAATGATAGCTTGGTAAACATGTGCATATTAAAATTTTGAAATCTGTCAGTTAAGGAAAGCCAGCACTTTAACAGATTTCACTGCATGATATATATAAAAAATCAGCCCACCTACTCCACAAGTAAATGTAAATTTTAAGTCAGTACTGCTTATTTCATGCTAAGTCTGTTGTTTTGTCTATCACAAATCAACAGACTTAGCATGAATAATACAATAACCTGCTCATAAGGCACACTTCTTGCTAGGAGCTTGATCACATCTCTAGCTTTGATGATGATGTATGGATCCCACGTCTTCCTGGTGCTACGCACTGTCATACTGCCTTCAACAACATCCAACTCAGCTTTGATGCCCTGTTGACAGGAAATAAAACATCGGCTATAGGTTTTAAAGCCGGCTACTTCAAAGGAAGAATTTTGAAAAACATGCTTAAAAGCATACAGGGTGCAGCCATATATCAATAATGCCTCTGCAAAGTTCTAAATTCACGTGTTCAGTTGCATGCATCAAAGGATACATGTTTAGAGATTTTCTTATATAAAACCAATATGTGTATTGGAAACATTTACACAGCATGAAACTATATATTACTAAGATTCCTTTGTACAGTGGAAATGGATAAAACTACATGCAAATGGAGTAAATGTAAAATCTCAAAGGTGAGCTGATGATTCACAGGCCCAAAGCTTGAAATTTCAAGGGGGGGGTCTTTTTTCTGAAAATGTGAACCTGTTATCATGAAACCTTCATGCACCTATATCAAATTTTAGCAAGAGCAGACCCTTTCCTGGCAAAAAGGGGAGGTTTGTGTGAATCCCCAAAACCCGCCTTTCTACAGGCCTGTGTTTTCCAAATAATTCTACCACCAGTTCTAGTATTTCAATGTCTGCAATGTAACACACACACACACACACACACACTGTATGTGTGTCTGTGTGCAAAGAAGTACTTACATGTTCACTAAGTGATTTCTGTACAAGTGGCCAACATTCCCGTAGATATTTCTCTCTATACTTTGGAAATAATGTGGCAAAGGAGCTTTCTGCAACAAGGCCTCTTGGGTTGTCCTCTTTGGTAAATATTGGTTCTTTCCAACCCTCCGGAACTTCCAACAAACTTTCTTTACTCTTCCCTGCAAAAAATTCCCTGAAGAGTACTTGACGTTGTCTATCGTGCATGTTTCATCTGCAATTAAGTCCAGCCAATTTGATGGGAAACGACGAAACGATCTACTCAGAGAATGAAAAAATACTTAAATAATAATCCCGCGCCAAACCGAATCTTTAAAAAGCTTGAGACATGTGCAAACTTAAAGAAATCAAGCCAGACAAAAACTGTTGGCGTTTATGCTGAAATTATGCTATCCCTGTCCAGTGAGGGCATTTAGACTTTTACCTAGCTGTTTCACGTTGGCCATGCTTGTTGCTCATGCTTCCCTATGTTTACGAAAATTGCCGATAGGTCGCACTATTCAAGACAATCCCATCAAGCAGCTTAAAGTTTTTTTTTTTGGGGGGGGGGGGGGGGGACTAGAAGTATTTTGGATGGAAGCCTTTTTATTCCGACTGCTCACTGCCCCCCCCCCCCCATAAAAAATCTGAATATTACGCATATGAATATTTACATGTACCATTAGTTCTAAGCCTCATTAGGACTCAGTGGCGGATTTGGGGGGGGGGGGGGTCATATATTTCTTGTAAAGCAAGCAGACGAAAGGACCTTAATCGTGTAACAGAATTTTCTTCCCACAAATGATTGCATATATCAAAAGCAGAAATGTTGAGATTTATTATTTAGGACCAACAGACCTTTGAATTGGCGAGAGTTCGTAGGCCTAAATTTTCGTTTCACTATTCTGATAAAAGACTTTCGGAGGGAAATTAGTCGGAACAACCAGATGACCACATTTTAATTATGTGCCTCGCAGAGGAGACGAAATTAATGTCAATGGTTTCGTATTCTTTTTACCTTACATTTAACTTTTTTGGTTATCCATTGGTAAACATCGTTTTCTTTTTTATTGTTGATTTGACCAATAAGAATAGGGTCTACCTACTATACACCAGGGCCACAGATTGTTTTTTTTTCACTAGATTTTCACAGATGTCTCTGGCTAATTCATCGCTCATTCATGTGCACATAATTAATCTGCGACCCTGGTAGAGGGTACAGAATAGGGTACTCGCCAAGTTGTTTTCACTTTTATTAGCGCAGCAGACGGTCAGAAAAATGTTCATTTTCCAAATCTGTAAATAAACTTAGGTCCTATATCATTTGTAAGTCAGAGAAGAATTTCATCAGCTGTGTTAAGTTATAAGAATGATGTGAATTTTTCTTCAGTCAACAGCTAATATTGAGATAGGTTTTACCTATTTTATATATAGGTTTTATCGAAATATTGGAGGTAAAACCTATCTCAATATTAGCTGTTGACTGAAGAAAAAAAAATTCACATCATTCTTAAAACTTATATCATGTTTCATAAATCATCATGATGCAGGGGTGGATCCAGGATTAATTGAAGGGGGGGGGGGGGGTCCGCGGATGCTGAAGGGCCCTAAAATTTCTTGCTAATTTAGAGGGCGAACGGTGCCATTTGGTACGGTTTCGAACTATGATTCAGCTAGTCAAAATTCTAATTGCAAGAGGGGGACCATTGGTGCGATTTTTTCAGAAATTGAAGGGGGGGGGGGGGTCACCGCTGTGGATGGTGTTTTGGGGATTTTCAAACCTTTAAGTTTGACGTTTTTGTAGTTACTTTTAAAATAAGAGCTCATTATTTGTTATCAATAATAAAAAATCTATTTAGTGCCATTTGTGTTAATTTAAAAGTAAAAAAAATCAAGTTTGATTTAATAGATATTAGATCTCTCTTTAATAAATGTTTTTAACACACGCAAAAAAATGAAGGTAACGCATACCCAGAACGTTTTGATAACAGGGTTATATATTGGCTAGACCACCAACAAGTGTTAAGTGAACGTCATTCTAACGTTCTACACTGCTACTGTCACCATCATTGATCCGAGAAACGTTGCCAGCAAGTTCTATTAATGTATATAAATTTTGATGAAATTTACAAATTATACATTTTTGTTATTTTTGGCAAAAAAAAAAAAAAAAAATGAACAAAGCGTCATACGCTGTCTTAACTGCACACCTAGTGGCTGATTACAAATTGGGGTTGGGGTTAGGCAACGACTAGAGCGATGAAGCTTTTACAACTCCCGGTCAGTCGGTGCCTACCCCAAATTACCGACATGATGGAAAGCTTTATAAAAACTATAAAAAAAAAAGACTTCAAACATGTAAAAAAGTTTATCAAAATTATTAAAAAGGTGTTTTCAAGTAATCCTGATAGTTGATTGGCGTTTGTGATGAATGAATAGATTTTTTAAACTTCATTTTAGAAAATTCATTCTAATAAATTGCGAACAAGGTCAGCTAACACAAGAGTAGTGAAAAGGTTTAGCAGTAAAGATTTAACTGAAGCAAGTAAGGTTGAATAGTATGCCACGGTCATTTAATAGACAAGTTGTGGAGAAAATCCACTCAATCTGGTTGGGCGACTCCATTTACTTAAAGGGGTGTTATTTAGGCGATTCCATTGCATGAAAGGGGTAACAGGTGGAGCGAGTCCATTGCATTAGAGGGGTGACAGGTGGAGCGATTCCATTGCATGAAAGGGGTAACAGGTGGAGCGAGTCCATTGCATTAGAGGGGTGACAGGTGGAGCGAGTCCATTGCATGAAAGGGGTGACAGGTGGGGCGAGTCCATTACATGAAAGGGGTGACAGGTGGATCGAGTCCATTGCTTTAGAGGGGTGAAAGGTGGGGCGAATCCATTGCAATAGAGGGGTAAAAGGTGGGGCGAGGCCATTGCATTAGAGGGGTGACAGGTGGGGCGAGTCCATTGCATTTAAGGGGTGACAGGTGAGGCGAATCCATTGCATNCATTAGAGGGGTGACAGGTGGGGCGAGTCCATTGCATTTAAGGGGTGACAGGTGAGGCGAATCCATTGCATAAAAGGGGTGATCGGTAGGGCGAGTCTTGTAATTATCCCAATTTGGTTCAGAGAACAGGAACTGAAGAAAATGTTCCGTTTTACCCAGAGAAATCAAATTAAAATTTAAGAAATAACTTGATTTAAGCTAACATCAGAATCACCCCACATTTTCATTATTACATTCAAATATCAAGTTAAGTATTTATACTAAGAATAGGCCGCCAAATATAAAAACAATTCACGATAGCAAATGACAAAACCCGTCAAAAAGGGGCCCTCCCTATATAAGAAAATATTGGAAAATTTAAATCCAAACAAATTAGTTCCACATGCTAAAGAACAAAAATCTCATGTTAATTTTTTTAAAACAAGGATTGTAAATTTATATAAATTTGAACTATAAAATGTAGGTTGTCGGAAACGATTTTATATATTTCATTTCAGTGCGCTAAAACAGCTTTTTAAAATTTAGGTACCACAGAAAACCGTCAACCACATAAACATTGACATTATTTACAGATCAGATTGAATTTGAAAGTCCTCAAACACTAAAAATAATTCATTTTCCATTACTACTATCCTTATCATAATAATTTCATAACAAAATGAAAAATAAAACGCCAAATTACAAATTTTTTATTGATTTTTCATATAATAGATGTACGAAGGAGCGTGGGTTCCTGTGTGTGAAACAAAGGCTAGACTTCATAGGTTGCTTTCAGGCGGATGCTGTGCAGAATCTCGTTAAGCTCCTGAAAAGATAAAATAATGTTTACAACTTTGAACTAAACAGACAGGCTCTCTACATTCTAATATTGGATGTAATATCACAGGACAGAGGGCACGTATAAATGGAATGGCGTGCACGTTTATTAACTAGTCAAAGCGCAAAACCAAAATTATGACCTGGAATTAGTAAATGATATAACTAATTGAGGCCTCTAGTTAAAAAAGTAACATTGATAGCACAACCCGTTTCATTTGCAGGGTGGGTGAGGTTATTGATGCGACCGTAAATATATTCCTTTTGATATTAAAAGTTATAACACGTGCTGTAGTACAGGTTGACGCATTTCAGAGAAAGAGATCATTTACAAATTCTCTTCGAAAATTATAACAAATATATTGCACATATATGACAAATTTTCATACAGTGAACCGTGTAATGGGTGGACAACACACGGGACAATGGGGACGACAGGCAGTGTAAAATATGTATCTGTCAATCATTGTGCAATGAGCACTCGAAATTCTTGGATGAGAAGCTCAGAACGGTGACAAGCATCATCCAATTAATGAATTTGGGTGGTAATACTTACGTTTAAAAACACACGACATTTTAAATTAGGTCAAAATATTCAAAATTAATTGTCAAGGCCGAGGCACCCAAAATGTTCAAACAGAGGGTTAAAAAGTGCAGAGGATTTTAAGCAAATTAAAGTTATCATCAAAAGTCAGATGAATGCGCCGTTTATCTGAACATTTTTGGAATCCCAATGCACTGTAAGCAATAACTTCTACCATTCTGAGTGATATACAAGTAACAAAGGAAATATAGTAAAAGGATTCATGTCATAAATATTTGTCGTAAGTATTTTTTCCCATTCTTCTACGCCTTTAGTATTTAATGGCTGTGGTTGATGAAGAAATAGTGATACTCACAAACATACATTTGCTTCAACGCCTTATAAAAGCTCGACCTTCTGACTGCACCACACATACTGTTGCGTCTACACCCGACTCTGTCTAACTGCCAAGTGAGCATTCGGGAAGACAGCTTGTACTATGATGAACGACTGGTTGTTATGCAAATAACAACAGGTATAGTTCTAAGTGAGAAGTTGTTACTGAAGCTGTTCACGAATGTTCAATAAACCCGGTGGTGATACCTTCATATGCTCAAAGTCGTGCAAATATGCGATGTCACATATCACACTCTACAAGGCCAAAAGTGTCTAACTAGACCTACTACACATATAGCCCAGGTGTAACAGGAATGGGAGTCCGCTAGGAATCATAGTCCGCTTCCCATTACTTTGTACCGTTGACATTCGTCCATATACTAACCCCAATACTCCAATTAACCCTAACCTGCACTAATAATTGGGGGTCCGGACTTCCATTCCTAGGACTTCCATTCATGTTACACCCGTTTCCCCTATTTGAAAATTATTTTGAAAAATCAGCTTTACTTACACACACCCACACACACACACACACACACACACACAAAATAAATAAATAAATAAATAAATAAATAAATTAATTAATTAATTAAAAATCGATAAGGTCTACTGCCATGCTACGATACATTTTGCTCAGTTAGGGGAATTGGCCTGCTGACTAAAATTTTAACTTAAGTAAATAAATGTTTGAATGTATGAATCATATCATTTTGAAATTTTCATTGTGTTATATATATATATATATACTACTGACTACTGACTGAAAAACACACTTGGTCTCTTTATTTATTTTGTCGACTGACTTATTTACCAATCAAACTGTTAACACGGGCGGATCCATGATTATTTGAAGGGGGGTCCGGAATGACAGACCTCGGATGCGAAGCCGACCATCGCCCCCTTGGTGTGGGGTTTGGGGCCTGCTCAAGGGCCCCGAAAATTTTTTGGTTTTCTGGAGAGCAAACAGTGCCCTTTGGTACGGTTTAGAAGTATGATTTAGCTAGTCAAAATTCAAATTTCAAGAGGGGAATATTGGTGTGATATATTTTTCAGAAACCGAAAGGGGTCAGGACCCCCCTGACCCCCCCTCCTCTAAATCCGCCACTGTGATGACATATATTTAATAGGGGAAACGTCATCCGCAACCTAAAAGCCTTCCTACGGCGCTACTTGGCGTTTTTAAGGAACTAACGTAGCGATGTTTACATTAGAAAGAAAAAGAAACGTAACAAACATTCTATCAAAATTCGTTGTGACGGAGTATTTTGCCCCAATAATTCGTCTTTTTTGTCTTTCAAATTGTAGCTGGATGGATCGAGATGAAATCACAGTTTTAAGATCATGTATATTGCTATGGATATGAGAGCCCCAATGTTCAGCTGCTATTTGCGTATTTAACTAAATTTCTCTTTGTCGATCAACATTCCTTATGTCGACATTATAGGCCCACGGGCCGACATTATAGTCCCACGGGCAGGTTGCAGTTTTGTAAATTATCAATCATGTCATTAAATCCAGGTGCACCTACCCGCCGCACCTGAGTTGGTAAGTAAATAATTCAAAGGGACAGAACGAAATGGAAAGAAAGGACAAACCAAACGAAGTAAAACCACTTGAGTACGTGCAAATAAAACCCTGGGCAGATTAAGCCAAGCAACCGACACTCACACGTTTTCAAATAATAAAAATCAAAATATACTTAAAACAGGACAAGCGGTTTTCAAATCTTGACGTCAGAAAAGCAGAATAAATGCATAAATACGTGTGCGCACCACTTTTAACCTCAAGTGTTAATTCAAAATATTGTGAAACGCTTGAGATTTTCTTAATGATTACATAAAACAGCGCGGGAGGCCTTCAGATGACTTTGCGAGAGATCATCTATAAACCCGATATTGTTTGCGCCGTGCGCCGTATGTGTGACTGTAGAGTAAAAGCTACACATGTAGCGTCTTCTGTACTCTGCTGAATTTGACCACTGACCATGATCAGTCTAAATGTTTACAGTACGTAACTTGTGCATTTTGAACCCCGTAGTTCTGCGAGACGAAGCAGATAAATTGTCGATAAGGGCAAAAAGTATTTAATTCTTATTGATGGTATATATATATAGGGTTTCTTATTTTGAAATAATAAGAAAGACAGCCATGAGCATTATCTCTTATGCTGCCTACCTGATAAATCTGATCGTCAATTTATCCGTCGTTTTATTTCAATATTATCAAGTCTATAGATCTTTATATTTATAGATCAGATTTCAGGTAAACCATCATCAGCTGGTATCAGATGCCTTTCTTGTAATCATATACTAATTTTCAATTATGGGTCGGCATTCCTTTGGCCTAGAGCTGTATATGAATTTATTATTCGCAATATTTATGAACAAACAACAAAGCAAAGTGGGCGATGCCGCTCTTTTTGTTGGGAGTTTGAAAATAATACAGACAGAATCGAATAATGCATGTTTGTATACAAAGGCATTTAGGTAGATCGAGTTACATACTTGTAACAATAACGTATTGGGTCAATAGATTACGATCTTTAAGCGAGTACTGTAAACTCAAAGAAAAGGTAAGCTAAACTACTGGGTATGAAAACAGCATAAAGCCAGCGATTTTGTCCATAGATGGAAAGTGCTACATTTGTGCTTGAGAACAGTCCAACATGGAGAAATGTGTATTGGAGATAACGTGCTCCGAAAAAGCGCGACAAAAACTGGAATCCTTAGTCATGCTTATGGATCCAAGTTTTGAACATATTCATTTGAAAGACTCGCATTCAGTAATGGACGTAGAGGGATCTTTGCGACCACATCGTCAATGCACCACACCGGGTATCATTGACACGCCAGCATTGAGTGTGGTCTTAATGTTGCACGAAAACAACCCAGATTTGGATTCTGCAAAAGATCAGTTGAAGTCTTGGAAATTTCATCACAAAATCGAGCTTTCTAATGTTAGAACTGGGAAGCCTCGAGTGGTGGCGAGACAAGATTTCTACGAAGAATCGCCGGGAGCAGAAGGGCCATTGTGGTCTTTTGGGTCAGTTCATCTTGGCAACGAGCTGCTCCGCTTCAATATGTTTGTCAAAGATTTCAAGGCGATGGTTCATTTCTACGGCCTTTTGACAGGGAAGACAGTTCAATACAGTAAACCCGGATTTTGCCTTTTCACACTATATAAGACCAAGGGGTTAGAGGTTCAATTAGCATTAAAATATTCTCAATATTTGAATCCTGTGCCTACCAACGGCGGGCGTCTGCGGTTCCAAGTGTCAGATATTGTAACATTAAAAAAGCAATTTCCAGGCAAACTGATACGTCTAAGTGAAGACGTTTTTGAGCTGGAAGACCCTGATGGCAACGGGATTTTTATAGTATCTGCAAAGAAAAATGGCCGAGGTTCGACTTTGAGACGACAAAAGCCATTATCGAAGCGAGGTAAATCAGACGACGCTCTTAGTCTTTCTGAAAGCCATGACAGTGGACGGTGGAGCTCAAGTAGTGAACCAGCATTGGACCCTATTTCTGATACATTATCCGATTTTTTCAATGACACTGATGTATTTGATGAACCGACAACTTATTTCCGATCACAATCACGGCATCAGTCTTTTGACAAAGGCGGAACTGATGAAAACTATTGCAATGTTTTCACTTATGAAGATAAGTTTCGTGACTATTGTAATACTAGGTATGGGGCTTCAGGTAGAAGTGTGAAAAGTAGGCGACCTCGAAAACTGTCTTTAGACCCACGCCCTGTATCATCACTGCACACAGATAATACAGAACATAGTACCAGTAGCGACGATAATTCTACATCTAGTAAAGGGCGACCACGGCACCATTCAGTGCCGACACCGACGCGCATCACAAAACCCGTTATTTACTTGTAAGGTAGCATCGGCCTAGTTTTTCGATCTGCCATAAGATGAGATATTTTTTAAAGTTGATATTTTTATTTATCAATTATTGATAATATTATCTCATCTATTGGACATTTCATATCAAGACTTTTTGCACAAATGATATCGATGATCACAAGTTTTCTATTACTCGTTTTACATACATAGGAATATTAGTGTATTTCATTGTTTCAATAGGAAAGCTTATTTAAAGATAATAAAACACCTTTGTTTGTTTAGCTGTACCTGCGTGACTTTGCTTTTTTTAACGCCGCTCCTTATGTTGCGGTAATAATGGGCGTAGAGATTTAAACTTAAAGGTGAAACCCGAACTTCAGGGTCTAAGAATGACTGCTCTCTCGCAACACGCACATTTCGGATATATTTTTGTTTGCAAAACTTGCCCATATGTTGCATTTAAGTAAACGGTCAATTAAAGTGGAGGGAGTAATCGTGGTTAAAAACCTATTTAATCAGAAAATATTCCATACAGTAAATAAAGTACCCCTAGACGTCTATCTGGGCACAAATAAACACATTTTAATTGTCGCCATCTTTAGGATTTATAAACGATCTAATTACATTCAAGCACATTGGGCAAATGCAATGTCGATAATGATTTTGATAAATATCATAATGTGTAATCGAAGATAAGATTGAAAATAAGCACCGGCTGATTGCACCTCATTGTATCATAAGCGTAGGTAACAGCTGTCAAATTGACAATCAATATTTTGAGCACTCCCGGTGTTTTGACAGGCAAAAATTTCCTGACATTAAACAAACTCGTTATTTTTTCGGTGCGGAATGTACATTCTTACTGGACATTTTCTAAACAATCAAAGTTAGAAATGTTTGCTCGACATACAATATCGGTGTTTTAATGAGACCAAAAATAATTTGGTGTTTCGATCTAAAGCACCGAGGTCGCAAGTATTGGCGCTGCGTTAACCCATCCAAGCAAAGTTAACTAAAATAGTTTTTGATAACTTTTCATGCAGTTTTGGCTTTTCCGTTTTGTCTTTCTTACATTTTTTCTTAGTTTTCTTACTTACATTTTTTAATAATAAGGGACTGCTGACTGTAAAAGCTGAAATTTCACACAGCTTATTCGAGTGGATTGCTATAAAGTGACTGGCATTAAAATGCATCCAATACCACCACCAAGAAAATCGGATAGCCTTGCGCTAGTGACAAACATATTTATTGGTGTACGGTCTAATATATTTTCTATAACTTTATAATAATACCAAAAAAAAACTGTATTGGTAAATTATAAAACTTTAACAAGTTATGGCATCAAATGACAAGGTGTAATCTCAGTAATAAAATGTGTAGTTGGGAAAGAATAAAGTGAACATTGTAACGCATGAATACAATAAATATAAGCTGGTGGATGTACAAAATCACAGTTGTGCTGAGCTATCTCATTAATGAGACTTGTTTTGAATATAACATGAAAGAAAACGCACAAGTTCACTTCATGTATCGCATATATTAAAAGTGTGTAAAAACAATTTTCAACATAACAATAATTTCTTATAAAATCTACACCCTGCGGAATATATTAAATGTACCTATTATTTAAAGCTACTACTATATACAGGGTATAGTTTGTGATAACACAGAAAATGATCCTAATTTTCTCAAGACGTTTTAAATATTCAAACACTTTTCATAAGCACCGTCATTTGTTTTTTGTTGATCCAAACTAGTGAAGCAAGTGAAAAAAGTGAAACTACTGAACTTATACTCGAATTGCCTTAGAGACAACACTGCTTTTTCTCTTTTTCCTCTGTGATGTATCTTCCAAACAACCATCTACACTTGCAAGTTCAAATTCTTCCTAAAAAATAATGAAAGTAAAGCAAATTAAATTCAAACTTAATGTTTCATTACAGGCAACCAGCTCTTGGTTTATTATTCCCTAACACCAATACCATAGATATAAAACAAATGTATATTTAACTTTATATAGCAAGTTGCATATATAAATGTCACAACATGGGTAAAAGGTTGCAAAAGAAAGTGCAGAATGAAACCTTCATTAGCCAGTCTTTACCTGATCTATAACTGATCTGGTTCTTTTTTGCCCTTTATTTTTGCTGTTATTGGTTAATTTCTCCTTTCCCTGTGGTGTTGGCTGTGCCTTAAAAAGATTTCAGAAACAACATAAAGGCAACTATACAGCCAAATCTTACTTGTAAATCAATTTCTATTGGTGCAAACGATGTCTCATTTCATCAATACTTAGCATATTCAATCCTTGCATGTCATACCTCTTTTCCTTTTGCAACAGGCTTTTTACGTTGACCAGTAAGGTTAATATTTTCTGCTCTGTCAGCTAGTTTGTCAATCTGCAAATTAAAAATTTGTATAATAACAAATAGAAAAATACATGAATATCAAATTAATTTTTTCGTAAAACACCAAATATCTTTTATTTAAAATTAATTTTTAACTTTAAGGGAGAAGGAGAAACGATACTGGAAATGGAATAACTGTTTGTAACAAGTAGTCCTTTTTACCTCTATAGTCGCTTGAATATTTTTCATCTTGAAATATTTTTTAAAGCCCTCATTTTTTATCTTCTCCTTTTCTACAATTTTTCCCAATCTGTAATAAAAACATTTCAAGACATGAAGAGATAATTTTTAACATTAATAATCTTGTCTTTTTCATCATGAAATGTTCACTAAAAGATAAAAATAATAATTATACTTCTTTTTTTGTTTAAAAGACATACAGATAATATTTATTTTAAGGACCTTGTCATCAAACTAAGGTTTTGCCAAGGACAAAATACAATTAAACTTGTTTAAAATCAAATAAGGACTGACAAATAGATGTGATATTACCTGTACAAGCAAATATTAATAAATTTACTACAAACCTTTTGCCTTTGCTTGGTGCTTTTAAGAACTTTTCTCTTTCCAGTCTATTGACTAGGCCTTGTGCCACAGTCATCTCTACACCCAAAGATCTGGCAAAGTTGGGAAGCACAATTCTAGACAACTCACTGCAGGTCAAAAGTGCTCTTCTCCATAAAGATGTTGCCTAGATCAGGAATGGAGAGAGTTAAATAATTGTTCTACAAAATCCACTTAGAGAAACAAATATGACATTTCAAGCTATTCAATGACTTAAATTAGGATACAAATTTAGTATCAGTATATACTTCAGGTTGACTTACCTTTACTAGTAGAGAAATGTTAATATTACACAAAAACTCCTCATAACATTATGTAAAATACATGTCAAATTGTTATCTAAACAATTATTCACAATAAGACCTATTTTACCTGGACAGCAATTTCATCAAGTCCAACAAGTCTTGGGTCAGTAGGTTGTCTTTCTGGATCTTCTTCCTAAATAAAACAAAACAAAACATTATTGCAATTCCTTATTCTGGATTTTTCATATTTTAAATCAAAACAAAAAGACAAACTGTAATATTTCTTCAAATTTGAAATAACTGTATATTTCTTTAAAAAAAAACAAAAAACAAACAAACAGAAGTAGCATGCAGTAATCTTGACTGAATGCATCATAATAATGTTAATGATATCTTTATATTAAAATTTCACACACACACACACACACACACACACACACACACACACACACACACACTAAAAAAACTTACGTTTGCACAAAAATTGCAAATATGATTTTGTGGAGCTTCATTCTCATCAATAATTCCAAAACATACTGCATGTTGCCAGTACCTGCAGGAGGCACATAAGATCATCAAGCCATCATCCTGAATTAAAAAAGAAAGTTATTAATGGTCTGTAATGACATAATACATATGCTTAGAAAGAAAATAAATAACATAATTTATTTATGTGAATGTTCTTTTGACCAATATCATCAAATGTTTACCTCGTTGCATCCACACGGACACCTCACTCCATTCTCTTCTTGAGCATCTATGTTACTTCTTGCTGAGCCAGTAGTACTGATTGCTCTATCTTCTGTGCCTGAAATGTATATATAGATTACCACACATCCCATGAAAATAAAATTCATCAGGAGCACTGAGAAATTTCAGAGGTCTAAAAAAATAACAACATTTGAACTTATGATAAAAAACTATACAAAACACAGAAAGAATCATCACTAGGCCAGTAAATACACCTGGACGAGCTGGAGTCTCTACAGGGACATCTTCACATTGCATGGGCTGTTTGATCAATTTACTTGAGGTATTCAATGTACTGGAACTGGCTTCTGTGTGGTTTTGGATTGTCTTTTGGTCAGCTTGGTACAGCTCTTTCTCCTTTTCAATTTAAAAAAAAGGTAACATCCCTATTGTGATATTTTTTATATATAATTAACCAAAAGACAAAAAATGACAAATTTCCAATTTTAATGACAACAACAACAACAACAACAATAATAATAATAATAATACAGAACAAAAAATGTGGTTTTATTGCAGTGTGTGTGTGTGTGTGTGTGTGTGTGTGAGAGAGAGAGAGAGAGAGAGAGAGAGAGAGAGAGATGCTATTTGTCCGTTTTATTGTATATGAACAAAATTAACAAATCAATACCTACATAGATGCTTTTTTCTGTCATCATTGCCTCATCTTCTATATTTTGACTGTCTGCTCCAACAGTTTCTTGTTCTTCAAACTGTTTTCCATCTGTCTTAATTCTGAGCTTCAATCTGTAAGATTTTGGCATCATTTTAAAGTGCTGCAGTGCATTTTGAAGACTGCATCGACTGATTACACTTCGAAGTATTACACTTTCACTATCATATTATCTTTAGTTTTTACACATCAAGTATGAATATACACAGTGTCCTTTTACACCAAGAAAAATTAAAATGGAGAAAGATGGAATACTTACGCATGAAATGGCTGATCATCCAAATCCAAGGATCAAAGAACAATTGAAAAGAAACATAAAGTATTTTATATTATGCGTTCAATACCCAACTATCATAAATAAATCTGTAGACAAAAAAATAATTAATATGAACTACAAACCAGACTATATCCACACTGATGACTCTAAGCATGATATAAGCAGTAAACTGAAAGAGCCTCTTAAAAAAAAAAAAAAAAAACTCACAGTATGAACATCTCCCACTTTAATATTTATTGGCTCTTCGTCAAACATAAAATAGTCAGTATCTACTGGCTGGAATCCTGGAGGCTCATAGTCAGCTGGTGTCACTAAATTGAGATTAGATGAGGAAAAATATTTCCAGAATAATGAAAGATTGCCCCCACAAAAAAAAAAAAAAAAAAAAAAAAAAAAAAAAAAGCATTTATCTAAATACAAAAATAAATAAGAAGATAAATATATTGGTCACTGACAACTTAAGTCACTAACTGGTTGTGTTAAGTGGTGACATCTGCTTTTAATTGCTCTTGCAAAGAAACATAATTCCAGTTGAAATTCATAAAATCCATATATTAAAAAAAAGGGTCTTACCATCATCATAATAGAGTAATTTCATAGTCATCATCACATCATCAGGCAGAGAGTTTAATGTCTGTGTGAGAATGACAATAGTTCTCAAAAGTTTGATGGTTGCTTTCTTAGTTTCTGATGGACTATAAGCACTTGCTAGCTTATCACCATTTCTACAAGGAAATAAATGTCATTTTTTTCAATGTAGGTTAAATAGGACAAATTACAATTTCATTGATACATATAAACTGTTTTTTTAGTGTTTTAGTGTTTAGTGACAAGCAGAAGCAAATAGCAAGGACAAAGATACTGAGTAATGGTATGATATAAAAATGTGTTAATATAAAAATTAATAAAATGAAAAAATAGTACCAACAAAAAATAATAATGATTAAAAAATAAAATGATGGAAAAAAATAGTATCAACAACTATTCTATGGTACATTGTAGTATGACCAGTTAGTTAGCCAGTCAATAAGGCCTAACGTGGTCTCATGAGCTAACAAGGCTGTAATATGAAAATCACACCTCTTTGTTACCAACAGATCATTATTTTTAAAATAAATTTTATTTTAGGCAGGCCATCTGTTCAAATCATGGGATGCGTGATGTGGTTCACATTTCACAGGAACAGTTTATCAGTAATATGCTCTCACTTTTTAAAATCATTTCAAGGAGAGAAGTAAGAAGTTAGCAAGGAAAAAAATCAAACTTGTACCTGTATATGTCCATTCCACCATTGTTTGTATAATCAAATTTAAAAGTGTATGATTCTATAATGGTCTGCAATGAAAACAACAAAATGATAAATATATAAGCATACTGATGGTAAGTTGCATGATGATATCATGCAACTTTTTTGCAATCATATCCCGATGATTTCTGATAAAGAAATAATATTGGCAAGATAATTTAAAATTAGCTCCTCTACTGATCCTGTAGTGGCTTATCTGCTTTTCAAAAATGGATGATCAAAACCTAATAATTTGAAACTATACTTACATCTGGGTTTTCAGGATCCACATAAATCTTGAAATAAAAATTGAAGTGGAAATGAGTAAGCAAAACTGAATCTGCCAAACGTCATTTCAATACCATCTGGTAAATTGTTTCAAAAAGAAAGGAAGATTCCATAAAATGTTACATTTAAATCCTTTATTCCATTAATTACAATGTATATGGCTAGAAAAAATGTAAAATGCCAACCATATCTGTCATCCCAACTTACCCCAATTATCAATGTTTTCAGCTGGAATTGAAAGAAACCAAGTAACTTCAATATTTCATGTAACTGAGTGCAAAACATGCTGGTTTTTATTAATTTTTAATTCATCAACTTTACTCCTTAAATTATCAAAGTAATATAATGGTTTGAATGAAGAAGAGCACAAAGCATTTCTATCATGTACATCTCAATAATTGTAAAACATATGTACTCACATATTTCTTGTCAAAAGCATCAAAACAACCTCGCATCCACTTGATAACCTGACTTGCTCCTGGACAGGCAGTATCCTCCCTCAGTATTTTTAGATTCAAATCTTAAATAAAAAATATTATTTTACCTGATATGTGTTGATATCAACAACCATCTTTTTAAAATATATGTTGTCATTTAACTTTCTTATCATACAAAGTTCAATATACACAGTTTTGTAGTTGTCTTAAGTGATGAACCTACCTTCCAGACATTTATCTCCAAAAGCATGCTCGGGAAAAATAGCTCTTAAAGTATGCTACATTTGAGATGGCTACTGCCAAAAGTTTTTTCACAAATGTTGCCGATTGGGTCTCAGTCGCTTGTTCTGTAGGAAATGCAAGCCACTGGAAAAACAAACTAAAATGGTCAGTCTTATAAATACAAAATAAAACATTTATGTCTCCTCACTCACACACAAAATCAACAATAAAGGATAAACACAAGTATGATGTTCGAAACTTGATTGGTGATGGCCCCTTTTATTTAAAAATCCATCTAATAGAATGAATAACATAATTTAGTACCTAACATTGGCTAGACTTGAGTTACAGCAATTACGCATCCCACCAACAGATACTTTTTTTTCATTCTTTAACTGTACTGGACATGATATTTAGTGAAGTTAGGATGTTTTTAATTATTATTTTATGTTACAGTCTGTTTTGGACAAAAAATAACTTTTTTTCTAGTCTTCCTCAACAATGCATAACTGTTTAAATGTGAATTTTTGCATACATCATTGATCAAGAATGTTACATTTCCATTACTGAAAATAGATGTCACTTTAATTTTCAACTGTATCTGCCAATGGAACAGACAAAAGCCCTATAATTTACACATAACAAAAGACATCATTATTGTTACCCTCTACCAGGGCAGCAGATATTACAGGCACATTTCCCACCAGCCAGTTAGATGATCGACCATAGCCAGATTAGCCAGAGACATTATCTGTGAATATCTAGCTAAAAATCAATCAGTGGAACTGGTAAGAGGGTACATTTATGTTATGAATATGTTCAATTTTAAAAATTGATAAAAATCAGGGGTTTGATTTCACAAAATAAAAAAATATATATATACAATGGGAACAGTGCATAAGAAATTTTGTGAAGTATCTAAAAGTAATGATTATGATAAACACTGTGATATCTTCATAACTGCAAGTACACACATGCATTAATTAACCAAAATATCAACTCTTCATAACAACTCTTACAAAAGTTATGATGGGGGAGAATGACCCTCAACCATCCACTCACAACCCGCGCAATGGCAAGTGAGTTAATTTTGCGTTTACATTTAGATGCATACCCAGAGCAAAAAGTTTCTCTCTCTCTCACACACACAAACACACAGCATTCAAAAGGCATTGAGTCACACCAAACACACTATGGATGTCCCTTGTATGTGGGCTTCATAAAAAAAATCATTCTTAATGCTTCAGCTCCTGCTGAGTTACTAGTATGTACAATTACTTACGGATGTTGTCTTTTGTACAGATCTGTTGAGAGTTGCAGTGCAAGCCATGGTATAAAGGAATCTAAAAAAGACTTTAAGTAAATTAAATGTGATCTTTAAAAAATTGAAACAGGATCAAATTTCAAAAGATAAAATTATAAAGGCAGGGTAATGCATTATATGCAACTGTATAGTGTGTGAATGATATAATGGTAAATTAAACATCACTGCACTGTCCCTAAGTTTCAAATTTATTTTTCATAATTTTTTTATTTGTAGATCTAAGTCAAAAAACAAAATCAGTTAATTTAATATAATTAAATTAATTGATTTTGTTTCTTGACTTAGATCTAGAAATTTATAAAGAGAAATCTCTTCAAGATGATCTCTACTCAACTGCATGTCCAGTTCTTTTTATAAACTTAAAACTTAAATTATAAATGACTCATTAAAAAACAGGTACCTTCAGACTTACAGGCACAAATATTTTATTTTCAGTGTTTTTCTCAATTAAGGTGGTTATTTTGATCAATGACTCTGCTATTCAAATAAATTTGTAAACCAATTTACCTAATAGCTTTTTAAAAAATATTTTTACAAGGAACTCATTCAAGTGAGAGTTGAGGTCATGCCAGGGATGTAGATAAAAAAATCAGGTCTTAGCTTCACAGCACCGTAAGTGCTACTGAAACTACCATAATTTTAAATTAGAAATATGATTGACAAGTTACTGCTAATAAAGTTGCTTTATCATTTAAATCACTCCATACATCAAAATCGTAAAATTATAAACATTTAAAATACAGCACTTACTTACTCTGATATCAGGAGACTCTACTTCCAGTATAATTTTCGCTCACCTCACCCACAGTCCAATGTTCTAAAACGGTGACAGAGCATTGCAAAATCTAGCAGACGATTTCTGTCTTGCTCCTAGCTCACCCTGGCGGGAAAATTTACAATCTGGTAAATAACATTTGCACAAATTCAGGGCGAATGTATCGGTAAATTGATTCTAATTGTACAACGTGGTATAATGAAACGGTTTTTCACGTCTAGAAATGTATGAAGGCGACTAATGTCATGATGCGAGCAATTAAATAAAGTTTTACCTTTGGCAGTATACCTACCGGAAGTTTACTATGTAGCGGAAGTTTCATTCCCAGAATGCAGCTTGCGTGCGCAAACTGTGGTGCGCATAGCTAAGTTGCCATCAACAACCAAGTTGACAACACTTTTACAGGGCATGTGACTGTCATTTGGGGATTGTAAAATTAAGAAATAGATAAGGTATGTTAAAATTAAAATAATATGACATTAAACGAAGTCTGTTACTTCATAATGAAGAGTTGTATTGGTAATGCAGAGGTAAAATGTGAATAATTTTAGAGAACTTGACATTGCCAAGATAAAACGTGATGGATGACACGCATCTTTGTCATATTTTGGAATCATTGACTTGTATCATGTCTAAGAACATCTCTAATTTTCAGTTTCCTTGATGGTGGGCTATCTGCAGCTTTTTAAATCCCACTAATACTCTATATTAGTCAAGGCATTATTCTGACAAATCTTTACTTTAAAAGTCACTTTTGCATGTACATGTAGTCACTTGGGCACGTACACATGTACGTACATGTCAGATGTACAAGTATTTACTAGTCAAAGATACATTTCATGTTTTTTCATATATTCATATGTACAGCTACAATTTTAATATGAAAGAATGCCTAAAACAAGTCTTAAATCTCTTTCTCCTCTATTCTAATTTTGCATTTTACATACTGCATTGTCCTTGAGAATTAATGAAAGTGTGAAACATGTTGCAATTTATTTTTAATTTAACTGTCATCTTCAAATGCATAGGCAAACTTATTGAAACCAAAATGTAAGATTTTAAGATCTGTTGATATGCTACCCTTCTTTAAAATCAGTGTTTATTGAACATCTTTTCACTTGATACCCATGTGAAAACTACAGATACCATTGAGCTCTGATTTGGTTTGAATCATTTTAAGTGTATTATATACTGTACAGTGTGTGTGTGTGTGTGTATGTGTGTTTGTGTGTGTGTGTGTGTGTGTGTGTGTGTGTGAAATCACGTGATGGCCTTAAATCTTTGCCAGTCATCTAATATAACAATGAAAGATATATAGGAGTGCTACACAAAACTCAGACATTTTTATGTACAATGAATATATTGAGCTCTTTAATATTTGGCAGAATTTTACAAGTCACTTAGGGAAAATTTTAGAAGAGAAAAATAAATATGTAATTTATGTAATGTGTTCTTTCTGTTGCACAGGTACTGTAGATATACAAACATTTAAACCAATAATTTTTTATTTAAAAGTTTATAAGGGAGTTTATAAAATAATGAAATATTTAGTTTTTTTATGATTGAAATGCTGCTACAATGTACAATGTAAGTACTACATGTACTGTAGTACTGCTTTAAAGGCGACACCTACAGTATTCACATAAATAAACAAAAAATATCACACTCAACCATTTGACTGCAACAATAACTTTTATAAGCCCCAAATTTAAATATAAAACCAATCTCAAGGATCAAGTCAGTCTAATACTGTATGAAACTGTTCAATTTAATATGTCTTGAAAAAGAATGTCATTCATATATTTACCATTGACAAAAGGTAATGCAACTCTTGAGTATTTTCTGTGGAACACAGTTTAAGTCAGTTGATAATTACATTGTTTTTTATTATATTACTTTTTATTTACCTAACAAATCATAGTTTTCCAGAATTTTTGTTATGTTTTTAGTGAATCAACTTTCACAACTTATGTTATGATGCTTTAAAATACTTTGAACACTGTGTTTTACTTTTTAGACATGCCAGCTCCTGATGAACCATACTACTGCTCGCAGCAGATAAATATCCCTCCTGAATTGCCAGATATCCTGAAGCAGTTCACCAAAGCTGCAATAAGAACACAGCCTAAGGATGTCCTGGCTTGGGCAGCTGCGTAAGTACAGAAGATGACCAAGCATGGAGTTGCTAATTAGATTTATGATGAACTGGTCAATAGTAATAAGAATTGATGAGTAGTTGCCCTTGTGGTTGTGTTTGGGATGGGTGTTGTTGTTGGTTAGGTTGATCTAACACAATGGACTCTTCTACTTTTTTATTTATTATTTTTTTATTCATAAGTATTAAGTTTCAATTTTGACTGTTAAAATTGATGGCCTAAATGGACATTTGAGTAATTGTTTAACATATGTACCATCAAAAATATGATATATTCAGGATATGACACATATTTTCTTGATGAGCAAAATTTTTGGACTTGTGTTTAAAACAGTTTGGTCATTTTCTTTATACTGATATTCATTTTAAGGCATTTTGAGTTGTATAAGTAAGATGGAAAGAAGGAAGAATGTTGCAACTTGGTGATGTATTGGATTAAGTGCCAAAGGTTGTTTGGTTGGATGATATGAAAACTATCCTCAGAGGCTTTGATGGATTTCTTGATGAAGTATTTTCCTTGTGGGCATATGTTGACCACTGAATTGATTTTTTTTTCAGTAATGCAGGAGGAATAAGGCAGACATTGGAATAGCTAATAGATCTTTTGGCATTATCACACTATTGCAGCTGCTGCCTATAATATTGGGTCTACTTGAATACTGAAGTTATTTGGGGAGAAATACATATTTAATAGTTTTAATCAGCATGCCAGTACTTGCATTCTCTTTGTTCAATTTAGTATGCTGTCAATATGTTTTGTCTTAATCAAGAGAGATTGTATGTTTACTGAGTCTGATACAAAATGATTTTTGCTGTTGAATGTGTTAAATATGTTGTACAGTATGTAAAAAACTTTATACTTTGTCAAGTACACTTAGGATTCTGACTATTACATTTTCAGGGCTTGCACTAATAGGAAATTTACTACAGTAGAATGGGGTATTTTTTCCCCGGCAGACCGATTGATTCAAGCTTATTCAGATCATAAATAAGCTTGAATCAATGGAATTATCATTTATATCAGATTTATAATGATGTTTTGAAAATAAATTCAAGTGCCATTCGAAATTGACTTTCACTTAAAATCTTCTCCCCTTGATAAATTTCATTTTGCCACTTTTATCCCTGAAGGAAATGATAAGTGCTTATTTTCTTTCTCAATCTAAATCGACATAAAATATATAAAAAAGCTCTGTAAGAAGGTTCTTGAACATTTTTAGTTGACATTGATGAACCATCAGTTACATATACAGATTCAACTTTTTATTATTGTCTGTTCCAGTTACTTCAGGGCTATGTCCAAGGGGGAGACACCCCCAGTGAAGGAGAGACTAGAAATGCCAGTGGCCACCCAGAAGACCGATACAGGGCTTACCCCAGGGTTGCTTAGAATTCTCAACAAACAGGTATGATAAAATGTTCATGTTCATCAATAAACTGGCTTTGCAAGGTAAAGAAAATCTAAGTGGAATGTTCATATCTAGTGAACAACGATACTGCATGGGAACAATCTGTTTCTGGACTTCCCGGTAGCATATCTTTCAATAGATGATTACTTTGACTATGATGATGATGGTACTTCCAAATGAGGACTTCTGCTATTCACTATGAGTTCACCTGATGGTGCACCCAAATGATCAACTAACTGGTGATGGGACTTTGACAAAGCTTAGTCTTTTTACTTTAAACCAGAGCCCTCCTTGTTTGTTGAAACTAGGGTGTTCCTCCTGTTCATGTACTGTGTATGACTCCCTTGACACCTTGACTAAACCCATGACCTCATTTTCAATGGGACTGTCCAGCTACATTGGTATGGGTATACATCATCACAGTAGCCATCTTTTGACAGCTTGTAAGCCCAGAAATAGATTTGAATAAGGCCTATATATCATCTCAACTAGAATATTGTATTGATTGACCAATAGCACTTTTAAAGAATGCAAATGTTGTCCATTTCATCTGAAAACATTTGTCACATAAACTGCCACTTAACAAAGGCAATATGGATAGTAAGTAAACACTAAAGTTTAGAAAGAATACCTCAGTATGGCTTTATTGTTAACTTCTGTCTTTTTAGCTTGGACCTAGGAAGACTGTGCCTTTGTCACAGATTGAAGAAAAGTGGAAGGATCTCTCTTTACCCAAAGAACAGTTTGATGAATTGGTCAGGATAGGCAGTTTTGGAGGGGACACTGAATGGTTGAAATTCTTCTCCCTGGCAGCATCCACCCTTGGGGAGGTATGTGATTGAGAATAGCAGCAAAATGGGGTATTGGTTAAGAAAACATTGTTTATATTGCAACATGGGGCACATTGGGGCCTATTTATGCCTCAGTAGAGAATAAGATTGATATAATTTTTGCATTTGTGAGTGCATCCAAATGGAATTTTGATTGGGGTGAGGGCATGTTTCTTACTTATTTCATGATTGTAAATGCTTCTCTTTTACAGAATATTACTAATGCAATGAAAACTATCTGTGAGATTTTGACGGCTGATCCTGAGGGAGGACCTTGTAGAATACCCTTTCAACTTTTCAAAGACCTATACAAATATCTGGCCCAAATTGACGGTGAAATCTCAAAGGAGCACATTGATGAAGTGATATCTCATTTACAGTATGATGTGTGAGTACATTCTGCCTATGTCTTTTCTAAATGATTTTTTAGTTTTGCTTAGTACTTAAATTTGAAAAAAATTGCAAACTCACTGATGCCTCTGCAATTACATGTACTTTTTTTGATGAAAAATTTTGATTATTTAAAAGCAATTATAATTAAAATCATTTACGTTCATTGATTTTTTGCCAATTTAATTAATTCTTAAGAATATATCTAAAAGTAAATTCCACTATCAGATTACGTAAAGGTGTGACAGCAAATATTTCAATAGTATTAGTGTACACTATCAGTTGAATGTTTACTACCTGTTGTCATTTCAGAGACAAACAAGATGGATTTGTGCAGCCAAGGAACTTTTTGAGCCCAGATTGTCCCAAGCTGTCGTAACTTAATCTACCCAAAGACTGAAGTCTCTCATCTGAACATTTATATGCAACTTGCTATGGTTTCTTCAAGCCATTTACTATAGGCATGGCAACAATGGGGAAAAAACAGTACCATCTTGCACACACCTGTAAATATTTTGTATAAATGAAAAAGTGATTTAGTTTTCATCAACTTGTTCAAAAGAACGAGCACTACTAAAATTTATTGTTGAGATCTGCAAATTGATAGCATTTATTTAAAAAGTTTAAGATATGAAAATTTCTGTGATTACAAACTGAAGATCAAGAACTATATTGGTAAATTGCACCATGCCTAATGGCATCCATTGAAACCATACTGAGGAGACAGTGCGCCATTGTTTAACTCCGTCCTGCTAATCCCAGGTGTTTATTTTTGCTACCAAACATTTTTCTGATCATTTTTAGGTTTGCGTTAAAATAGTCAGTCCCATCCCTGAAAATGTACAGCTTTTTTTGTAAATAAAACGTTATCAAACTCCTGACAGGTGATTTTCTTTTGATTAAAGAACAATCCAATTTAAGCATGTTTATTTATTCAGAAAATCAAGTGGACAACCCAGTTTTTTTTTTTTAAATCTGCATTTTTATTTAAATCATAGTATTTCAGTTCTGAGTATGGTGATGTTGTGTGCTGGCACCAGCTGTCATAACAATTGCTGGTTTAAATGCCATTATCCTGGGGACAGATCAGGTGTTTGAGGGATAAAATTATCCTGCTGAGTATCATATTTGTGTACCTCTCCTATGTTTTAAGGGAGACACTGCCTGCCATATATTGGCATTGCCAAACCATCAAACACTTTCCAATTAATAAGATGAGCTAAGAAGTACAGGTTGGTTTATAGTAACAGATGTGTTTGTAGATTTATTTGAAACAGGAGGCTTTAAATTACGTATTACATAAGTTAATGAATGTTGAAGATCTGGGAGTGGGAGATGCAACTAATGTCTTGCCTAATAGAAGCATAATTTTGCATTGATAAGTAAAATCAATCACGAAAATAAGGAGTTTTTTTACATGAGGCTTATCTGTTACTGGAAGTTTTTTTTTTTTTTTTTTTNTTTTTTGGCACGAGCACCTCCCAGGCATGCACAATTGTCTGACACAGATAAAAAAGAGAATTCACAAGTCAAATTGTATCTGCTTGCAATGACATCTAACTCCTGTATTGATTTTGCATAGTTCAAGCCAAAAGCATCTGGACAGAAGAAGTAGAGTTTGTGCAAATTTACTTGTCATATAGGGATGCTTCAGGTTCTGCAGTGTATGTTGCACACACATATCTATATTGATTTTCATTATGATTACAGAATCCAACACATTGGATTATACAGAACATCTCAGTCTGTGGCATTGCGCGCCTATTTAACAATCTGGAGGAATAAAACTTTTGATACTTGCAGTGAGACAAACCAGAAAGTGATATCTGATGGTCTGCATCTTCTTTCCAATTATCATCACCATTTTTCATTTTATTTGAACATAATCATCACGGTAAAATGTCCTGTAATTGTGTTACTGTCGAAAAGATCCGATCTTCTTCAAATGACATGGTTTTCTATTCAATGAATAAGTTTCCAGTGAACTCCTTGAATGGGGGGAGCATCTCTGATGTATACTATTTTTGAAATTTTGGGAACATTTCTCAAGTTCTATTTTGTAAATCTACTTAGGATTTCTTCCTATTTTAGTTGAGATTAGGTTACGTCAAACTTCTTTTTGTATCAAAAATATTCAATGTGTTATATTCATGGCACTGATGCATTTTAGTAGGAAAAAGTGTGTCATAAAACTGCTAATGGGTCAATTCTTAAGCTGGTCAACTCACCAGTCAGATTATAATGTAACAGACAGAGCTGGCTGGTTGGTATACAGAGGGCCAAAATAATCCATTTTGTCAATCTTATTTAGGTTATAATCTTAACAAATGATAAAGGCTAAGGTTATTCAAATGGTGATAAGAGGAGATTGGATGACATTCTCCTGTCAACAAATGATTGAATAATAGTAGGAATACCACTTTCAAATGCCATTTCGACTGCAATCAATAACAATAACATTAAAGTAAAGCCTAGATTTTTTGATACAATTTTCCTTGCAACTCCCAATTTCTATAAAATGGCAACTGAAAAACATACATAACCAAGTGAACATTTGCTTATAGCAATGTATTTGACAAGTCTTTTCAGTCTTTATCCAGTACCAGGATTAAAACCTTTCAATGCACATGAGATAAAAAGAAAAACAAACCATGCATCTATTGTGTCTCAAAAAATATAAAATGGTTTATTGAGGAACTGCCAACTTGAAATACACAGCATATCATCTTAACCTAGGCAAGACTAATACAGCAAGCAGGGCAGGTCTGCAAGGATTAAGAACAATTACTTTTCTAAAACCAAAACTTTGAGACCTAAAGCCTATTGCTATTTCTGACAGACATATTGTTCTTCATGAAAATAATTCATCTTCATTGATTTATACATCGGTGTTCTTTTTTGAAGGGGAGGGGGGGGGGGCAGAGGTGGTGGAATGTTTTAAGGTTTCCTCTACTAAGGTTGGAAGGTCATTTTTAAATATCTACATCAGCACCCAGATTTCCATACCTGTAGAGGGGTCGGGGTTACATTGATTAAAAATAGAACTGGAAGGGGGGAGGCTAGATCTAAAATGAGATTACAGTAACCCATACCTGTTGTGCCACTTATATAATAAATTTGGCACGTGTTACAAGAATCTCTTTCATGATTTTGTCTCAGATAATGAAAGATGTTAGTATTTATCTGAAAGTAATAAATGTCATGTTTATATCTGCAGTCAGAGATTGCAATATCCCAGATGTGAAAGTTTTGGTTCTAGATATTATGAACACATCAGACATTACTATCTGTGAAAAAACACAGCTACCTGGTTGGAGTATACTTAGCAAAGAATATTACATATTTTAAAAACCCAGGACCATGAAGATAGTAAGTTAAGTGTAGAACTGTAGTATATTTTTCAGCTCTAGCTAAAAAATGTTACCCATTTAACTATATGACAAACTGATTAGAATAAAACAACCTTGTCACTGTTAACATCTACCAAGTGTAATAACACACAACCTCTAGGTTGTTTAACTTCTCTTATAAATAATGTTTCACTTTTTCATAGTTTCCTTGTTCAGATCTCACTTGGTAAGAAGACAGACTCTGAATCATTAGTGTGAATAGTAACTCATTTCAGCACGCTTGTCCAATTGGGATACTAGCTGCACTAAGTAAAAATAGAAAGCTAATGCAATTTGAGGCGATTACTTGCCTTGGAAGTTAACAGTCTTCCAGTGGTGGTAGCCCCCTCAGAGGAACACTGAACGATTTCCATTATCTCAGTTACAGAAGGCGAGTTTTGATGAAATGGCTGAATGCATTCCATGCATGCAATACATGTAACAGGAGCATACATTGTAATCAAATTGGGAATACTACTGTTCCTACACAAACTACATTCTGATGGACTATTTTGTTGAAAAATGAACAACTGTGTACAGAAATGGGTTGCAGCTAGAGGGGAAAATAATTTCTATATGATCAATAAACAAATAAGTCTCTCATATATAACAAGCAGCTGGGAAAATGAGAAGGAAAAAAAAAACAAGTTTGTTGCAAGCTTCTTTCTGTGAAATTTTGAGTATCTATGCTTCAGCCCAAAAATCATAAGCTGATCACTGGTTTAGCATCACTTTTGCTTGTTAATTAAGAAAATACTGATATTAGGTGAGCTGATAATAGCTATATAAAAGTTCTAACTAATAAACCTACATGTTGTTAAAATGAAATATAACCCACACAAAAAAGCCAAATAGCTTTTATCAATATATTGAAAACAAGGTAAAAATATAAGCATACATGTGAGCAAACATAAGAGGGGGAAACCCATAAAAACCCATGTTATCATGAAATAATATCTGAGCCCAAACATCATGTCTAAAATATGTCTAAAATTTTCATTTGAAGCAATATCATAACCAACCATGAGATTCTGTTTATTTTTGTATGAGAAGCACCTGCCCAGAGCCCAAAAAGGTGCAACCGCAAGCATCCAGATCCATATACACACCATTCTCTATCGAAGCTGACCTTGAAATGGCTGATGATGAAGTAAATCTAGGAAATAATATTATACAACATCTAAGTGCATAGAAATGTAAAGGTTAATAGTATAACAGGACACTATAATTACACAAACATATGGTAAGTGCCCGAACCCTATCTAATCAAGATATATACTTATTATAGCCAGTATAGTCTTTTTATAACATACACTTGTACAGAAGATTACTCCACTTTTTAATATCTGACATGTACCTGAAGTCGTGTCTTCGCGTACTGTCTCTCTTCAGTAACTGCAGTTGTTCTATTAGCTACAAATGTTATCTCATACACTATAGAAAGGTCAATTCATTAACTGGCTCTTTTAGCATCAAACTTGATTTACACTGACACATACGAGCACAGGGCATCCAACACAGCCCTAGCTTATAAAGGAATAAGAATATACAACCTTTTAAAAAAGACAAAGCAATTCTACTACCACCTCACTACTATAACAGTGATAATGCAAGAAAACAGGTGCATTGTGTAATCATGTAACACACATCTATGTATTCAAGTTTACAGTTTGACTAGGTGACACAAGACATGGTGCAGCTCCACATATTGCATAAAGGTTGCTCTATATAGCAGTAAATACATGTTTAGCCAATTTCTGTAATAGTGTTATCATATTATTATTATCATCATGATCATCGTAAGCCCATTGCACAGTTAGTAATCGCCACCATTGTATGATGTGTTACACTTTTGTTAATAATATTAATAATAATAATAATCTCTGAGTATCATCCTCAGGGTGAATAATGTACGTTATGTGACCTTATATACAAATGTGGACTATATACATGCAGCCATAGAATTGGCAGATATCATGATAAATTACAAAACAAACCCAGAAAACAAAACAAAATTATTTTAAAATAACAATAATTGGCAATACCACCAATATTATAATATATGTGTGTACATACACACATATATATATACACACATGTATACAAAACATGTATTCTGGCACACACACGTGTATATATATATATATCTGCAAGTTGAGTATCAATAAATATTGGATGCTGATCTACAGTAAACCATCCATACTAAATTACTTTCATAGCCATTATAATCATTAAAATTGTTTCTAAACTAGCATTTTCTACACTACGCATATATACAAGGTTTTACATTGCAATTTACTACATGATTCTATGGTAGTGTCTATCGTCATTGTATAGTTGCACTTCAAGAAATAAATGTTAATAATAAGAAGAATAAAGCTGTTTATACCCTTTCACATTGTAGTACATACAGCAGCCCCCGCGGCACCAGGTCCAGGCACAGTGAGAGTTGCACAAGTTGAGGCAATTGATCTGCAAGGTGTCTAGTATGTCTATACTGTTACAACATGTTTTTTCCTTAAATGATGTGCATCTATATGTGATGCCATACACATTATTATCATTTGAGGGTGATTATGCCCATTCTTCCCACATTCTCTATTGTAATACTACATTTATCTGTGTCAGCTTGTCTGTATTTGCAGGCCAAGCTGGCACAGATAAGCAATTCGCCCTTATATTGTAAGTTTTAAAAAATGATAAAAATAATATGCAAGCAATGTCTTCATGGACTGATACTGCAAAAGTAAGTGGCGGGTTAAAAGGTGCTGTGTACAGTTTTAAATAGTGACATGTGAAGCAATGACTTCAATATAGAAAAGTATGATACATAATTTCCCTGCATTCAAAATGAAATTGAGAAAATCTATTCTAATAACAAGTCTTAAGGATTAGATTTAATCATACTGCTTTTTGTTAGCATTGTTACTAAGTTTCTTTTAAATAAAGAACATGGACATTTTTAGGATATTCACTATGTATGTCTAGGGGATGAGCAATTTCTCCCTCTGCAGCAAGTAATTTCATTCATCCTGATGATGATACTTTAGATTCCATGCTATGTCAATGCCCTATTTATATCTGACTCTGATAAGCCTTCACTTTCGAAACAGCAGGCAGAAACCTTACAGCTTAACCTAAAGAGTTATTTAAGCAATTAATATTTCAACATGATTAAAAATGTTTCAAAGCATTTGTCACTTGCCATTATCTTGATGCAAAAGAAGTCTGCCAATAGAAATAAAAAATCTTTAATGCAAGGCAAATATCAAGAGAACTTCTTTTTTGAGATACTTTCATAAAACCATTTACCTGCATTGGGTAAATGGAACATGTTATCAGCACCAAGGGCACCTCATGGATTTGAAATAATTAGAAAATTAAATTAAAAGGAGCAGATCAATTGAGCTTTAAAAATAACCCGTTAAATACCAGCGTTGTCAAAGACTCAATGCAGATGCCCCTTGTGACTGCAAACTAGAGGAGCAATACTTCACCTGGTCTGGTCTTAGGAAAATCAATACCAACCTCCTTCATTCTTGTATGAATTCAGCTTTTGAAGTTTCAAAACTCATATTCAGTGCCAGCTGTATAGACATTGCAGATAACATCACTATCAGGGCAGAGATGGAGCAAAGCCATGATTTGATACTTGTCTCGAAAAAAAAAAAAATGAATGGGAATATGTCTTAATCCCTCAAAAGAAAGAACAAATCTATCCACAGCCTGGATCACAAGCATATGTATATAAAACACAAAATAAAATTGAGATTCAAAGAGATTATCTGGTCTAAAACTTTCCTTTCATATATATATATACCATGATATAATAACGGTCACAACCACTAAAGCACAGAATGGATGGGCTATGGGGGTTGGGGTTGAGAGAGGGATGGGAGAATAAGATGATAAGAACTAAAGAACTGGAAAATCTACACTCAAGTGATATCCGGTTCCAGTATGACACTACCCCTACTTCTTTGCTTCATAATTCCAGAGAAGGCTGTATGAAAGTCAGTCTGACTTTCTTTAGCAAAGCATCTATCTAATACATTATGCATCCCCAAGGAGATTTAGACCCTCCAAGTTTTGACTGCCTGGGGAACAGGGAATCAATGATATCTAGGGTAAGTTAAATTAGGTAGGGCAAACTGCACATGACCTGGGCTGCAAGCAGACAGGGAACCCATTCTCCACTTCCCTTGGATATAATTATACTCCCAATCAACATACAGTGTCATCTGTAAGTAACACAGAACTAGACCTATAACAAGGCCATCTACACGTATCACGGCCAACACATGTTATTATCACAGATAAATAGGTAAACCTGTTGCGTTTTTTCTAATATCTTTCAAAAACCAAAGGGTTATTGCTGTAAATAATATGACTTCTTCCTTGTCTTCAGTTCACTGGTGTCTGGATAGGCAAATTATACAACCTCTGTTTACAGATCCCTGCTACCAGCATGTTCTTCCTTTCCACTCAATACTGTCCTGCATCATAGTGACATCTTTGAAGAATAGGGTCCACTTTGTACTGAGAATGTGTCTCATCATAATGCATTGCAAATTTTCCTCAAAAATCTGTTTGGAACCTCTTTCAGATATATATGAAATATCCTTGATATTATCACAGCATAAGTTATGGAACCTTCCTATAATCAGTCCACTGTTTCTCTTGCACTCTTTATTCTTGTGTCTGAAAATATAATGGAAAAAAATAGAAATGATACTCTATCAAAAATATTAGCTCAATCATACCTAGATAATATTCTATGAAAGTAATTCACTTCCAATTTTTTTTTTTAATTTGATAAATATAATGCATATAATACCATTTAAAGAAACATGAAATGATTAGTAAAAAAATAGATGTTATATATTTACAGTACAATGGGCTTGATATAAAAATCATCACACTACATGCTTGAGATGATCTGACAACAGACTAAAACACTGACAGAACATTTAATATACCTCTCCATAGGTATGACCAATTCATTTGACTCTAAGGCTAATCTGCTCAGTACTCAAACCCTATTATCAAATGTCAATGATTCTAGTGAGCAAGGAACAAGGTATTATTCAACTTTCCCTCTGGGGTCTATCCTTGATCATCAAATTAAGCGAACAAGGGAAGCTGCATTATCATACTTTTTTCATGGTCTAATAATAACACGGATTATCTTTTGACCAAATAAGTGTGAAATAACCTAACTCAGACAAAACTGAAAGGACCAACAACAAGGACCAACAAACAATAATAAAATTCACATTTCAGGGAAATTATTAGAGCTAGATATGGAATAGGTATGCTGAAACAAGGGTGTTATGGTCTCCTCTCATTTTTCCCTTAACCCGCATTCATACTGAAATGCCTGAAATGATAACTAACGTGGAATAATACTGCACTGTATCTGAAAGTTATGACTTCCATGAGTTGTTTTATAATAGTTGCTGCATTGCATAGTTACACATTAAGATACATCATACTGCAAAAAATAGCACACTTAGAATATGGTTTCAAGCTCAAAATTGTTTTTTTTTTTTTTCAGTTGCACAAATCAAAATGTAATCAGAAACAATTTGTAATAATTTGCAATATCTAAATGTTTTTCCCCCCACTTGACAAACCAAGCAAATTTCTGAAAAAGATGACATATATCCTCATATTTTCATTAACTAATTCAAACTGTAGTATAAAATGTAATTAAAAAAGGCCCCAAGTCAATGCTGTCAGTGCAGTACATCTGAGCACCGTAATTATAAATATGTTCTTGTTAGTCCAATATGGATATCCTAATTAATTGGAATGGGGATCATTGGTCAAGACATAATTTGGTAAAGCTCTGCTTTGGGTTTGACTTTGTTCAAGAATCCACCAGAAAATTAACTTAATGACCAACGCTTTAGTGCATCAGTTCCCCAGGGTTCTTTCCATCACATTAGTGTGACACATCTCCTTTTGTGACTGTCCGATGAGATAATTATTTTCTAGTTAGCGGGATGAGAATATAGTTATTTGAGGCTCACAGTTGAAAAGATCACAATATGACTATTTGGAGTTGACAGTTAACAAGAAGCCTGAAATTAAGTTTGATGTGTGGCAAATCTAATGGGAGAATACTTTGGAAAGATGACTACTGCTCACAAAGTTATGCAATTCCACAGGGTAGACAGACCGCCCAAGGCCTCTTTCTTCAAAGAGAAAAGAAAAACATGTTCATGCAGTATCATCATCATCGAAACCAATTCTTGTGATATGGAGCCATTAGGTTCAGTTAGGCTGAAACTCCTATACTATTACTCTGATTTATTTCATTTCTAATGTGTGGGTAGACTACTATGTCCATGATATCAAATCTACTTTGCCTCCACAACTGTGGTAAAAATAGCATATCTCTGAGGTTCATGGTCTTTTGATACTAGTTTATCTCACAAGTGCACTCTAAATCCACAAAAAAGTGAATACTATATACCAATTAAGTTTACAACATTTAACATCAAAGGGAATGAAATGGGAAAAGGACTATTTAAACCTTTTAATTTGCAACATTTTTAGATACCAAAAAAGCATTCCTTTCTGTTATATCTCAGACATTTAGGAAACCAGGAAATAATAAACACAATCTGTAATTGAAAAGTTAAGATAATAGATACCTTTAATAATAATTTTTTAGAAATATTTTACATTTCCTCATGCTGCTCAACCATATTTGCCTCAACCCAAATGAGATCCAGATTGGATACACATATTACTTCTGGAAAGAAAGTTGTTTTGACTGTACTTAATATATCAGGCTTAAAGCAAAAACTGCTATAGAGAATAAATAAAAATCAAGATGACAAATACCCAGTCACAACACCTCCCAGCTGAGAACTTATCCTTTCCAGTCTGATGCCTGTCATAAAACTTTTGTTAATAGAAGATTGTTCATTTTCATCTGACAGGTTCCTTCAAATAGATTGTACTTGGCTCATGTGAAGCCTTTAATCTGACAGATTTATTCAAGTGTCTGAAACAAGGGTAGCTAGTTGTGATGATTTAAGAAATGCAATTTAATGTTGGATCCTAGTCCTGAGTGAGCTGATCATGGGAGAAATAAAAATCCTTCTCATGAGCATGTGGATGCAATCATTTTCAGCATGTGCGCATGTACAAAACATGAAATATTTTTAAGAGAAGATCTGCCAAAGAAACAAATTGATGAATAAATCATTTACTTGATTTACCTGCAGCTGTTTAAAATTCTTCACCATACACACAAAAATAAAAATGAGACTGAAACTGATTCAGATTCAACTCCACAGACAAATTCAGCAAGTTAAACTATGTGTCTAGATCATATTGATTTCTCAAATGCAGCTTATCCTTATTCTATGAAGAGTTTGCATTTGTTTTATCCCCCAGATATGCTCATTACTTCCCTAGTGAAAACTTTAGGCTGATTGACTCAATAATTAGTACAAAATTACGCAGACTACTGGCAGAATATCTTGGCAATGATATAATTCCAATGCACCCATCCATGCCTGTTAGATACCTTGTTTCAATTGTTTCAGCAAACGTTTCTAAGAGCCAGGGAGATGTAAGTTTATTTTGTTTATTAGCGGTATATTTTGGAAGATTCATTTTCACCTTATGTATCATCTTTTTTTCTGATAATAAAAATGTGCAGGTTTTGAAATTTGCAGTGCAATTGTGTTTGTCTTGTTGGCTTTGATACATAACAAAGCATTATTAGGCTCAACTTAGACAATGTCTGGTTTTAACATAAAATCATATTTCTAAAGTTTGTCATTTGAGTGGGAGTTTCATCAATTCTCGAAAATATATATTAATACCACCTTCCAAATCTTACCTATGCCTTTTGTGAAATATCCTTTATTTTCGAATCTTTATTCCCACTTCTTTTCCACAGCATTCACTTGTAGTTTGATAAAATCTGTAAAACAATGAAAAAACTTAATTCAACATGAAACAAACCACAACTATTATTAATATCATGGGCATGTTATTTGTAGATTCTGAAAGGAAAGGGTGGGATAAACCATGTCATCAAAATGCCATTTAATCTACAATGAAAGCTTATTTAAATAAATTAACCACTAAATTACTTGAAAAATAAATCTAAAAGGATACCAAGTTAGATCCAACAAGGCATCAATTCTTTCCAACCTGCTTCAGAATGACTTTCAAATGGGCCAATTTCACTCATGCATCAATTTTCAACATGAAGTATATATTCAAGAATTTATCCCTTTTTTTTTAAACATCTGTAATATCAAATTCAGTTACAGAGACAGTGACTTCTTTTCCAGGCTTACAAAATTTAGGCCACGCATTAGTAACAAAAGACTTAATCTTATTTGTGTATAATCCTGAAATTTCATTTTTCCTGGCAGACTATCCTCAACATCACTGCATTGTGTTTAACTTGACCCTGTTGTTAAAAAAAACTTCCATCTAAAAATAGATATATGTAAATACAACCTTCCATAAAACCCAAGCAATACTTTTTTTCAGAAATTGATCAGAGTTTGAATAGATTTCTTTTCAGCTTCACAAAAATCAGACTGCAGATGTGGAGAAAATCAATGGGATATTGATGGAGATCTTGCACCGAGTGTGGCCAATACACTGTACTTGAATTCTATGTATACAATAAAACATTAGTCCATGTGTCCAGGGCCAAAGCCTCTACAGCATTAATAAACATACACATATGGATATCCCTGATCGTGAAAAAAAAAATGCCCTGACTATAATTTTTTGGCCGTGGGGAAGGATTGCTAATAGCTGGATCAATTGAGCAGAGCAGAAAAAGGCATAGCATGGATGATTATTTGAGCAAACAGCCTGGTAACTGGGTGTGCACATCTTAGGCTGACTTTGCGTGATCATCTGAGATGATTCAAAGATATTCTTTGAAGACAATCTTTGTCTGTTTTTCCCCTACAATTTCTACCTAAACTTCCGATTTTCACGTTTCAGAACATTTGTAAATAACAAGTGCACAGTTTTGTTTCTTCTTTCTGATTCAATTATCACTGTAATTTTTTGATTTGTTTCCAATGAAATCCCCAACTGTATATGAATCAGTTACGTATCTAAGCGGATATATCAATCATAAAGTTGAAACTTGGACCTGGATTGTGTTACCGCACAGGATGTTCTGTGCACTCCACATCCTAATATGCTGGTAATTAGACATATTAGATAACACCATGGTAGGTGTAGCTCTATGTGGAATAAAACATGCCGCAGATCATCTCCAATAGGTCTAAAACACTAATCAGATACCCCTGGACTGTCTTGTTTGGATATATACCAAAGATAGCATGTTTACCGAAAGTTTCTTGCCTCTTAGCAATATTACTAACAGATTGAGCAGCATATATATACTTATTCCAACCTGGTTTTGGACTACTGATGAAACCAATTAACTAACAGGTAAAATCAGTCCCACCGACCAGTATTTAACCTCATCTGTTATGCCTGATCTACCATAGTAGGCAAGCATAGAAAAGATATGAAAAAAACGTAAATTTAGTTTAGTACTACAACCATAAACTAGATACTATGTGTTTTTGGCAGGAAGTAACAAAAATATGGCTGAATTAGGGCTATGGGTTACACTCCTACAGGTGAGGCTGAAAATACAGGTTTGCAAAAATAAGAAAACCTGACAGACATCATGTTCTTCAGAACTTCTTGGGATTCTCCTTTCCCTTAAGAAGTTTGAGAGGAAAACATTTTCTTGTCAGAAAATCAATATGGACCAATGTTTCCACTCGTAGAGTTTAGAAAAAATAACCCATACCAACATCCAACACATGGACATTAAACTTATGGCAAGATTTCCCCTGAGGGCCAAAATAGTACCCCTCATACATATTCCACATTTTATTTTGATAGTTGCTGGTAATGTCAATCTGTTATGCTGTTTAATAGTAGAAATATGCTAGTATGCCTGACCTGGTAATTCAAAAGTTCTGTACTGTTTGGTCAAAATGTTAAGAGAGAGGCCTTTTCTTCATAGCAGATTCTAAGCATAAGATAATTATACCATACCTTTATGACAAGTCAACTGTATTTGTAAGCAGCAAATTAAAAGTAGATTGTTGTACCTCAACCCTGTTACTTTTAGTTTACAACAGTGAAGAATCAAACAACTTTTTTTTTATCTGCCTGTAAGAAACCATCAACCCAATATACAATAACTGAGAAAAGAACACAACTAATTAAATCCTTTACTAAATGCTCATTAATTGCTATAAATATGTTGAAACATATGAAGTGTGATGTTCAGGTACAAGTCACTTTGCTCTTTGCTCACCAAATAGTGGTAATTACCATCATAGTTATGCTGTGGAATTTTTGAGGTTTGCACCTGTCCTTCTGCCCTTCAGGAAATGTAATGATGTGTGCAAGTTACTTGTAGGTTGTCCTTTTAATCAGAGGCCATATATGAAGATGAAAAGCTATCCTGCGTCAGAGCGAAACCATAGTTGATGGAAGCCCTTCAAAATCTGCCAAAGACTGTGACGAATTTGCTCAATGTCACCATAGGTTTATTTTGATAACAACTTTTTTCTTGGAAAAAAATGTTTATAATTTGCACAGGGGAATGTGTTGCTGAAGTTACATTACAATACATATATGCATTATATATGTAATATATTAAAGTAGGAATTAGACACAAGAGTTAATCATGACAACAGGCAGTTTCTCAAAATATCTACCAGCTGCAACTATTTGATAGTCCAAGCAACATCTTCAGTGACTCCTTTTTTTCCTGAAACTCATGTTTTAATCAATGCTCCTAAATCTATATATAATCATGTACCCGCCTGTCTAACGCCTACACATGAAGTGACATCGATAGGAACACATGTGCCAGTATGAGTGTGTCAATTACATATCAGAGGCAGCACAAGGATGAGAAAAATTGGTTTGCCAGCAAAAGCAAACAGCTGAAAATCCATATTCCCACATCAACTGCTTGAGGGGTGAGAGAATTCCTTGAAGAATTTGATAGCCATGTATCTTGTGAACATTTTCACAAGAATATCAAATATGAAAGCGTCAATTTTTAATTTCAGTTCATTAGTCACATGCTTTTTTCCTGGTTGTACATTCATGTCCTTAAATGTAAAATCATGGCATCTAACATATTAACAGAAAAACAGTAAATCTCTCACAGAAACAGTAAAATGTATCACCTCAAATGTAGAAGCAAGTATGCAACATAGCAGGAAGGGGGGGGGGGTTTATAGCCAAATGGCATCATGCCTTGGCAAGGTGTACTCTGCTGGCTGGGGATATAATTGTCAACAACAAAATGACATCTTGAAATATCACTAAATCACTCTTTGTAAATTAAACCTAGCAATCCCAGGATAGACTCATCAATTATTTCTTTCACTGTTATTGCCAAACAGCAGACCCTGTTTTTCGGTAGATATTCCACTTGACGCCAATAAAAAAATTAGATTTTAACAATGGGCAAAAACAGCCTAGAAAAGGAACAGACTGACAGCTGACTCTATCTGCAAGTCTATAATCCAATAAAAACTAATCCTCTTTTAAGGTTAAAGAATTATGGTGATCAAAGAGACAGATCTGAAGGTGAATGGCACAGGACCATTTTTCTATGTTTACCTACACACAAGATTGATGTGTCAAACATTTTGTGAGCTATTAAACCACTTAGAAAACTAAGCTGAGACCTAAACTGATGAAAATAAATATTAAACAACCTTTTGTTGGATTATGCATCATCGACCTATATTAGTAGAAAATCAATGGTTTAATCCTGCTTAGTCAATGGTTCATTTTGGAAGTGAGGTATGAGCAGTGACAAACTTGATCAGCAACCAGCTAGGCAACTGGTTCTATGGCAATGAGTATAAAAGAGAAGTCCTGAATATATCTGTTCCCCCTTAAGCTTTTAACAACTCATCTTGGCCCAAACTGTATATTGGTTAGCCAAAGAAAAATCTTAACTGTCTACCATATCTCACTCCCAGCATCTCAAAAACAAGAAAATAAAATACCCAAGGTTATCAAGTAAAAGCAAATAAGATGAGATAATATTAGAGAATATAACTCTGCACTGACGTCAAACGCCCAGTTTTTTGGTTAAGGGAAACCATGTGGCAGTCTGCAGTAACTGTACTAAAAGGAAGGATACACAGGTTGTCTGTGGGCAGTCACAGAGTGGGAGTTCTCTACTTACACAGTTGAAAATATGTGGTCAACACTTTGTCAGATGTACTTGCCAATTTTCTTGTGTGTTTACTCATTCAAGCCCTTTTACCCCAAGTATTATTTTAGCTACAGGTAATGTTGTTTTCCTAAATACTCCTATTACCTTCTAAAAAGACTGATGTTCAAGGTAGAAATGGATATTAAGTAGATACCTTTGCCTTTTAGAGGACTTGAAACACTTTTGTTATATATATATATATATATATATATAAAATACCAGCTGCAGGTTGGAATATCCTAATAGTTAACATTTTTTTTATTCCAACAAGATGATTCTTCTGAGGATGACTCTATGTGCAAACTGTATATAAGAGCATAACCTAACATGACAAGTGACTTCTGACCATGTAAAAAATGCTCCTGATAGAAAGACCACCTTTGATTTTCCTTAACCAAGTAATCAAATTTGGTGCCACAGTAAACAAATAATTTCGGTGATCTTTAATATTCATTGTACACAATCAGCTAATGTAAAGTTTAATTTAAAAATATTGCAAGCCCTATCCAACAACAAAAATGAACATATTCATCCCACAGTAAACTTGTTAACATCACTGCATTAGTTGATAATACCAAGAATGTATTACCAACAATGTTCAACCAAAAAGCATTTTAGAGCAGTTTTCAAACATAAATTTCATGCCAATTTATGCCTGAAATGTTGTTAAATAACACTTCAGTAGAAAGATTTAAAGATCAAAACATTAAACCTCACAGGTATGAAAAATGAACATTACATCTGAGAAATAATCCACTTTAGAGAACATTTTCCAGGCCAATTTTGGCCATTTTGATTGACCATTCGTTATAATATGTTCTTTTAATTATATATTTTTGAAAATCCCAATAAGAGTTCACATAATGTGTGGAGTATGTTCATCCAATTGTAAAGCAACATAAAAGGTCCTGGTCTGAAACTTGATATGATCATTATATGCTATTTTTAGCAAATCAGGAAAGCAGAAAGTCAAAGCATAATATTTAAACTCTAAATGCTGCTACATTTTAGTCTCCATTTTGCATTAACAAGTTCAAGTGAGAGACTAGGCAAACATTGCACAGAGTTAAAAGTAACAATCTAAGTCAGCTGGTAAACACATTCTTTACATAGTCATTTGCATAGGAATGAAATCGTATCAACATTGTCTTCCAAACAGATAGAACTCCAGCTGTCATTACTGAAATGGATATTTCAATATTGTCTCTATCATGCATTGGTTGTCACTGTTATCTTGACAGAATTGTAAATCTCTCTATCACTCTGATTTTGTAAATCAAAAGTGGCAGATAATGAAGAACAAATTTACAGATGAGAACATAATTGGACTAACAGACAAATACAAAGCATTACCACCATTTTTAAGAACCATGTACTTACTGCACACTGTGAACAGCTATATGTCACTGGCCACTTCACTCTGGACGTGGTGTCTATCAGCTGGACAGAAGAAAGTAAGTGACCAAACCATAGGAGTGACCAATACCAATACGGGGCATCCACCTTCTTCCTGCACGCCTCCTTTCTGCCAAGGCCTGAAAATCCCATTTTGGAACTCTGTCGGGCTGAAATTTCCACAATCTAGCAGATTTTGTTTTCCACAAAATCTTACATCCCATTTCTGCACACCATCAGCTGGAAATGGCATATCCCACATCATACTTTTAGTCCTTTTCTTTTTTGGTGTTTGTTACCATAAAGTAGTTGCCCTCCTTATGGTATCAAAGGACAGCACACTTGGTCCTGTGACATTGTCTCTTCAGAATACACCATTGTTGGGGCCATTTCTTTCACCTGTACCATCGCTGCTTTTAGTCTGCCACAACCATTAATCTTCCATAGACTACCTTGTTTCAATAGAGTGCTACATCCCAGCAGATGTATAATTTCAGATTTTTTTAAAATTAATCTATGCACTTAGTATGGCATGTCTTATTGATATCATTCTTGCCAACAGTCATCTCCATAATCCATGATCGGCAGAAACATGAAGTCCATGGCATCAATCTTCTTTGCCTACAAACACAAGAAACAAGAATCTTCATTACTGTGAATACAAAATAACTGACCAAACAAATATACAATGTCAAATTGACTTTTAAAAAAGTGGAGATGGTCCACTTTATCACCAACATGTAGAATATGCACTTTCTCACAATTCTTTCAGTTACAGCATCTGAACATGAAAAAAGTAATTATGAATTGATGCATTGATTTTGAAACTTTCAAAGAATATTCCTCATAGCCCTGAAAGTAATAAAACTTATAAAAATGATGAGCTGTATGATCTAGATAATAATCCGTCATAGGATATGCCATCATAGGTACTATGCTCATTTGAAATAATGGGGAAAAAGCCAAACTATTATGCTGGCTCTATTTGAATTATAAAATGTAATACTGTATTCTCTCTTTTATTTATTCACTATTCACATCCTCCCACTTAGCATATCTGTGAAAACAAGAGGGTATTTTTACTCTCACACCTGGGATGCATCTAACAGCTCTATGTGGTGCATCTATCATGCAATCTTCTCTCTCTTGCCTTGGGTATGCATGCTATTACTATTTCTGACCTAAAACCATAGCGCACTTTGTCTTAAACTTAATCGGGTGCACAACCTGAGAGGACAGATGAATGGAGAACTTTTTGCACTTTTACCACAACAAATTTTATTTAAAAAGTAACCTATTTTATTATACTAAACAAGAAACAATACAAATAATTGATTGCATATTTCGTAAAAATTCATTTTTGTGAATTAAGTGTTTCATAAACCAAAATTATCAATCCAACATAATTCAACACATTTTCCATCGAGTTCCTGTCTTAATCCTTGAAGAGACCCATTGCATTGTTTTACATTGCCAAAGATGTCATCGGTATGCAGAAATGGCAACTGTAGCATAGCACCAGACCTACTCCAATAGAAGATCAATACCCACTGCAAGCAAGCCGGTGTCTTATTGATTATTATGAGATGGGTTAGCATGTAGTTTATCTGTGTGGGTCAGCCCAGCTTCACTCCATCAGTGATGTGTATTAGAAGGAATAATTATACTCATCTTTTCATCATGAAAAATGTGAAGAAACTGTTACATGGGCATTTTCACTGGGCCTAGAAGACTATTTGAATTTCCATCTGCACTTTTTGCTCTGAGTAATACAAAAACTTTGTCCAAGAAAAACAGACCACAGTATCCATCATCAACATCCATATTCAGGGGTTTAACATTCCTGGCAATGACCCTGGTCTCTGTAAGTGTGAGAGTTTGTAAGTTGGATGCATAGTCTTATTCCCCAGATGGTCTATCTTCAGTGATCTGTATGTGTTTAACCTGTGGCTATTTACACACCACCACCTGCATACCACACCATCAATACCAATGCTGCAGCATATCAATACAACCAACACATGGTACCAGAACCAGCAAGGATGATTCAAAATCGAAAAAATTATCTCATTAGACCAAGTTAAACAGCTTTGTCTTTTCTGTCACTCACTGGCTTTCTATCTTTAAAATCTCATGCTTTCTGGAGACATTGGCAAACCACAGGAATGCTACTTTTAAATCAAAAATGTCTTAAAAATAGAATAAGAACCATTTTACTCAGAAAACACATTTTAAAAGTCAAATTATTGATTGTGCTTGTATCACCAGTCATAGTGCGTAATAACCATTCTCAATTAAACAATGTCATTTATTATCAAGTGTTGAACAATTTTTATTAAAAATCAAAATCAAAGAAAGCACAGTCAGTATCTTCTTTATATCCATCTCATTTCTGTGGATTAAATATTTAAAAGGTACCATAGACATACCTCCCCCCTTAGTTAATGGACCTAAACACACCCTGTATTGACTAGTTTAACTCAAGCTATTGATCATATTCATTAGGTCTGAGTCAAAGTTTTATTGATTCTCCACACAGTAAAATCCGGTTGCCTTCCATCTCTCCTTTGAATCAGGAGGTAATAAGTATTCTACTCTTTACACTAATTTGTCTTGAAAAATGAGCTTAAACTAGTGTATAAGACATCTTCTGCTATCTTTAAAGCATTTTTCAAAATAAGGAGAAAATGAGACACAAGGATATTCCATTCTTGCAGTGCCTGATGTTTTCCTCTTGTTCACTTTACCTTTTATTTCTGGCGGTATAAACCTCCAGCCATTTTCACCAGTGTCGCAAAGGTGTAACAGCAAACATGGCAAATTCAGCACACATACTTACCGTTCTAGTAAACACTGTGCATCTGTTCTTAGTAACGTTTTGCTGTCATTGAACCACTGTCCCTTTAATAATATGAAACAGCATTTTTTAAAAAAGTTTCATGCATTAGCACAACATCAAGTGAGATTTTGCAGGATTTTGGGAAGAGAAAATAAATGGCATCAGAAATAATGGCAAACTAGCAAGTGTGGTGAAGCAATGGATAAATGGTGACAGAATCCAATCATGGAACATTCTGGTTATTTTCTCCTAAATTCTGCCATATTACAGACTATTGAACAAAAGTTCCAATTCTTGGTGCATAGTTTCACTCTTATCACCTAAAAGCTAACCCCACCACATTTTCTCCCATTATCACAGTCTTGTATGAATTGTCATGCAATGCTACAAGTTTCTTTTAAGGCTATCTAGGATGATGCCTACTGGCAACAAACACCTGACAACACAAGGTTTTACAGTGGCTGGGCTTTTGGAGAGGCATATATTAGCTGCAACACCTGTGAAATTGCACCAATTAACCTAGAAGAACAGGAAGGAATGACTATCCATTGTAACATGTATGCCTATGTAACAAGTTTTATCAGAAGGAATCTGCTCCTTATCCTCATGTTCTTTGAGATTTAGTTATGGGGTCAACTCCAAGGTGAAATTTGAAATTTGCACATTACTTCCAATTAAACTCCATTAGTTAATACTGCCCAATTATCTTTTGTAACAGAAATATAATAACTATTATAATAACTTAAAATATAATAGACTAGAAGCAGACAGTTTGTCCTATCTAATTAATGTTACTCTCTAAAGGTGGAAATATAGAACTGTCATTGCCCTAACCTTCTGATTTTATTCATACTAATGTACCAAGGCACATAACGTCTTTATAATGCAAATAATTAAATTATCATCCCTGCTGAAAAATTTCATTTTCACGCAAAGCAAGGAATGTAATGTAACAGTACACTATAAGACTAAGGTTAAACCACATGCAAACTATTGCGGTCTTTCAGTTGTATATTTATAGAATATTTTTTAATTTGAAGCTTCTTAAATTAATGAGATGGATGGAAGCCAGAAAACTCTCAAATACCAAGTTTATTTGTATCTGCAATATGATGGTGCCTCTTTTGCTTATATGGTTTAAAAATTTTTTCTAAACGTCAAAATATTCTAAAGATTTGAGTTTGATCATCACAAAATAATTGGCATAAAGACCATAGCACCTCACAACATCATAACAAGTATTCTTTCATCCAGTATACACAAATGTTCTATGAAAGTGTTCTACAAATTAATATTTCATATTGTATTCAATACTTTTAATGATATTCATTTATTGAGAAAGATCAGGTAATCAACATTCCTACAAATAAGAGACCCATCAAAGTTAAAACTGATAACAGAATTCGTATTATCACTCAAAAATCTACTGATACTTTGGATTCATACAGTCATTCTACTTTAAATAATTTTTTCTTGTAAAATCACAAATAATAATTTTACATAAACCAGAACCCAAGAACCTGGTACTAGAGTACTAACTTATTGTCAAGCCACTCAAAATACATACACAGATAAGACCAGGTTGTCTCAGGACCAATATTTCCCAACAGGCCACAGCAGGTAATGATAAATTTTAATCAGAAACTGTGACTAATTTGAACAACACATCCTCAGTATTTTTCGTAGCAATTTTTTGATTCTGTTTTTCTTAATTGTGTTTATTTTTTCAACATGTAAGAATACCATATTATGCACTGAAAACTTTCAGAAAGAGAGGACAGAAAGAAGTCTAAAGAAACAAATACAATATATAAAAAGTCATATCAAAATATACCTGTAAATGAAGATGATGAGAAAAATGCCAGAAATACGTAAAATTAGGTCTCATCTAGGCTTTTTTTAGGATGGCAATTACACCAAATATTTGGCCATAATTGAATAATGCCAAAGCTAAATGTAGGGGAATGAATGCTGTTACTATTCTCTGCCTACGTCAGCTGTGGTAAACGTTGTGCAAAATGTTGTAATAAAAAAATTCACATTTACGCAATCTCAAGAGGGGAATAAAGGCTTTTTTCAAAGGGGAGTCAATCGCCTGATAACAGTTGTTTATAATGATTAGAGAGTTTAACATTCACCTGCTACTGCTTGCCTTATTCACTCTGTCTCTTTCCAAAACACACACAGAATAACAATTTCATGCTAGACCATCCCCATTCTAATATTAACAGCAGATGCTACTGAATAAGCCACTTTAAAATAGCATCTGGTCAAAGTTATGTTTCTATAAACCTACATACTGAGATCTGATAAAAATGGGAATGCGTTCACAGAATGAATAATTTCCTTCCTATGGGAGAAGTTGCTGCCTTACAATTCAGGAAAGATGATGTATTCCTTTCATCAGAATATCTGCACGCATTTCTCCCCTTTTCATCATTTATATTCATTAGCACGATAATTAGCTTTACCTTCAACATTTTCACCATATAAAAAATGGAACTCATTTAAATATGATATTTTGTTCAGACCTACAGGAATTTGACTCTCCAACTCCATATAATTATCTAACAACTGGCATTAATATGAAGACTGCATGTTTGGAAAAATGGGACTATGGTTTAGTTTTTAAACATTTATTGTCAGATAACATATAAAAACTCGTGGTACTTCATGAGATTTCTTTCTTTGAGAAGGTTCCAAATTTTCAGTATGTTTGTAGAAGACAATTCCATATGTTGAACCCAAATACCTTCAACATACCTTTTGTCCAGTCAATTATAAAAAACACTTAAGGAAAAAATATAAAATAAAATAAAATTATTGTTAAATGACAAGACTTATTCAATGAATAAAACAATCTGAAAAGAAGTCCATTTCAATACCTGTAACCATTCAAAATTTACACAGGAATTTATTAGACAGTTTCATAGTACTCATCATCATTTCACCTTAAAAATATGCAACAAGTGTTTCGGGTTTGAGTGAAGTAAAGGGCATATCAAAAATATAACCACTCCACCTGCCCATCATCTGGCATCCCTGGTATTAAAAACCAGGTTATCACAGTAATCAAGAAGCCTTTCCCAGATCTCAGCTACGTCAACTGTCCAGCTCTTGATTTAGCAATCTAAACACACCTCAAGGAAACCAGGAGTGCGGCTTTCACCTTTCCTGTAAAGGATGAGCACCAGAGCACAGCAGGACATCCAGTATCTTCAGAAGAAATAAAGTATGGGGGTTAGGTTGTACAAGGTGCCAGCACAGCACCTTGTACATGTATGTAGGCATGTAAAATCCATACGGAAAACTCTTTAAAAACATCAGAGGCTCAGAGGGTGACCCTCTTTTGCAATTATATGACCAAATAATCACTTATTTGATTGTGGAAATACACAACCTCTTACAAGGAACAGGTGACTACTATTTATTGCTGTTAAATGTTTCAGTTTAACAAGTGCATTTTGTTCTTAGTCATGAATCTTTTATGACCAGGACTTTATTCAATAACCAGAAAAAAAGATTGTCTGAAAAAAAAATAGTATAACATCTATCAAGAAAAACTGCACGAATTAGCCTGAAGCATGTGAAAATACTGGTAGTATTTTATATAACAGTTATCATGAGGAAAAACGACCCAAAAAAGATTTCAGTCCTTCAAAGTGAAATGCTCAGGTCTAATCACTTAACTCAGTAAAGAAAGAGAGTGAATATTGTAGGAAGCTCCATCTACCTTGGGGTAACCAATGCTTTTGTCAATATACTTAACAATAAACCTGGAATAGATCTTTTAACTCAATTGATCTTAAAGAACAGTGCTTGCTTCATTTGCAACACTGGAGCTAACTACATTAATTCAATTGTGAATTTCCTCACTGAATTCTACCAAGGAGATTTTATTTTCTCAAAAAGTCAGGCTGGGAATTCCAAATGAGATGTTTTTTATACAACACACACTTTTAAATGCAGAATCAACATAACTCATTTCTTCTCAATCCATCACATGAGACAGTTATTCTATTACGGGAACATTTTATTAGGTTCTTCATTTACTATCCCAAACCTTTTCTCTCAACAATCCATTTTTTAATTCATACTCTATGACCTCTCATGCTGCATATATCAAAACCAAAATGTATTTGAAGATAAAAAAAGGAGCCTGTTAAATAATAACAAATACCACCCCCATAATATATTGATGGTATTGTTAGAACATTTATTGAACTTTAGACAATAAATAATGCTATATACCTGTCTAAATGCCAAAAAATGTTCTAACACCCTTCTATTAGTATTTAAAACCAGCAAAATTTCCACTTTCACAGAGCTTATATCTGTTAAACATGCTTTAATTAAAATTGGTATCAAACATAACTACTGAGTTTTAGTCAAGTCAGAGTCCATATTGGTATTTTATGACCAGCTTAAACTGTTTCAAACATTGCAACCTTGTAAGCTCACTTGGGCACTTTTCATATAAATTGCACAGATTGTACTAAAACTATTATTTTAGTTTAAGACCCCATTCCCAGAGATTAGATCGATCCAACTAGATCGACCTAACTCCCTGGGGGTTCACGCTAAATAGCTGTCAGCCGAGCGGGCACGAAAGTTAATTACCCCTTTACAGCTTGTAGTAGGCGGGACGGACATTTAAGCCAGATTATCTGACAGTAGTCTAGTGAGACTCCCCACGGGGATAGATCGATCTAAAATCTATGGGAATGCACCCTAAAGTCGATATGTACATAAAATGGGCCTCATCTGAAAAACAGAAAAACAATGCTTCCAACACTGCAATGTATTTATTAGGAATATTTGGGCATGGCCTAAATTAAAAAAAAAAGGCAGTCATGGTTAAAATGTGGTTTGTTTGCCAATGATGCTTATGAACCCAAAGTAATCAGGAATTAGCTTCATGAAATGTTGCAATTTTTTCGTTTCTAATTTATATGAACAGGGTATAAAATACTATTTTAAGAACTTTTTTCAAGCCAAGGTATAAACATTTGACAGGGTTATTATGTATTTATGTGTGAGTAATCCTTAATAAAAAAAGGTATTTGAAGACTGCATGCAGTAAATAATGAGAATGACTGACAAATAAAAAAATGCTCACTATGTAGAATATAAGCAGTCAACATTGCCTGGATAACCCATGTGTTAAATTATCTTGTCAACCAAGCAAAACATCACAGTTAAAAAACGGTAGCCCTAGCCCATAAAAAGCAGTAACTCTAAACTTCATCAAAACAAATTATCAAAGGAGGAATAACTTTCTTGTAAAATATGACAATTCTTACAAGTAATCAACTTCAACAAAATATCTTTTTTCAGTTGAGATATACCTCACTCCTTGCATAATTTATATTTTTTCAAAAATGTCAACTTAAGAGTGGCAAATACCTTAAGTCCTGAACATAGGCAAGATTGGCTATTGATTTTTAAAAATTACTAACCATCTCTGTTGTCTTCATAATTCATAAACAATCCAATAAGTTCCAAAGAAAAGTGTCACAAGTAAAAATATGTATTTCAATAACAAAAAAAAGGGACAAAAAATGGAAAAATAATACATAAATCTGATGTTGGACAAATTATATAAATCTAGAATATCTGCAAGATAGCAACACTATTTCTGATCTATTGCATGTTGCAATTCATGTAAACATTTCATTACACTGCTTTGAAGAAACTGTTTGAAAAGGAATAAACATTTCAGCGAAACTTTCTCAAAAATGCTTTAATTCAAAAGAACTCTAAAAAAAATCCAATGTTTCCACAGTTGGGACCAACATGCTGGCTATCAGCCATACTGAGTTTATTTTTTCCTTGGCTTCCATTAAATAAAATGTCACAGAGCTGCAATTTTGTGATGGAAGTGATAACAAATACCCAAGTGTCCCCTGACATTAGTTTTCCATGGGACATCTGGATTATTTAAAGTTGTCTGTGCATTGGTTAGCCAACATTTCAATATTTTATCTAATTATAGAAGAGAGCAGGAAGAATGGGATGAGGGCTTCATGCTGAAGTGAAATTTTTCTTTCGGAAAATGATACTGCTTTCACTTCATTTTATGCTTCAAAGCACACTTGTCCTTTTTTCAGGGATCAATTCCTGTGAAATTCTGATTTACTCAAATAAAACTTGAGAGAAATAGCTGAAATAAACTTGTAAGAGTGTTAGCATGAGGGATAGCAGTAAACAGGTAGATTTATGACACATGCCAACACACAGAATTCTATTCCTTTCTCTTTGCTAGTCGCTTCAGTTACTAAACTTAAAAGTAACGTCATACAGTATGGGACAAGCCAAATAACTTCAGGCTGACACATCATATTGTCATACGTCACAATTTGTGTCAGTGTTCACCAATGCATTTATAACACTAAATTTAGGTACATATACATAGGAGTATATTGGTACCCATGGGTTAAGCCCAAAATGCAAAGTAAGAACTGAAAAAGTGAAAAAATATCAAGCACGATCCATATCTTTGGAAGACAATATCTAATAAACAAACAACTGAAAAACAAACTTTGTCTGCAAAAATAGAATTCAGTGCAAATAAAAAATAATAAATAAACACCAATGTTAAATATTCATTCAATATAATTCAATTATTTTACTTGTACAAAGAAACTATACCTCTTTCACTATTTAACTCTATGGTGTAATGTTTTAATCTATACTTACCAATTTCACTTCACTGTAAGGTTGGTAGTAAGGTGTGCATTATCAGGGCATTTTACCCATGGGCAAAATCCTGTTGGATTTAGTCAGTTAGTGACCTTTATTGCATGGACTTTGGGACCTTCATACTTGGTGTGATGATGGTGGAGTTGGGCCTAGCATCATGGGGTCTCTTAATTCAGTTTGTATGGATAGGCTGAGCAGGATGATAACCAGGCTGTCTCTAGCTCTCTGTGTCTTGCAAGTTCCATACTCAGGGCTCTAGAGGAAATCAACTGCATCGATCCAGTCATTAGAGATTTCACATACCGTTGCTGTAAGGCCTGTAGGCTTTTGTGTAATTACTGATAAATCCATGGAAATAGGATTAAGAACTACCGATAGACAACCGAAGACCACCTTCCATTGAAGTAAATGTGCAATTATGTGCTGTTTGCAAAGCAAAAAAACAGTGTATCTGTATGTGTATACTATCAAATCATGAAGACTTTTCCCATGTAACATAAGGGGTTACTGTAGTCAGTGTCCTATTTGGCTGCAGAGCATTTTTTTTTCAATTCAAAGTTTCAATATCACTTTCATTTGTGCATCAAAATTGGGGAGCAGTCAGGCAATTGTTCATTCGAAATGAGTCAAATTCTTGCATATGTGCACAATAAAGGTAACTGTCTTTATAAGGAGAAAAGTGATTAATTTGAAGTTATATCTGTCAAAAATGTTACTGACAAGGGGGTAACTTTGCATTAATAAAATTTTAACATCCCATCCCACTGTTAGCATCAATACTATCTTTTAGCTATTTTAAATAGCCAGATACTTCAAATTAACAGCATACATGTATGTTGACTTCTCTCATTAACCAACCTAAATAAAGAACATGTAATCAACTGAACTTGAATCAACTGTCAAGCAGAAGTCAACCAACATAATGCAAATTAAGACATAATCCCAAAGTTCCCAATTACGATCCTAGTCATACATCAGTTTCAATGCTCATGTTATTAGCATCATTGGAGAGATTGGCATGGTTTTGTTTTGTCTGTTTGTCCAAACCTGTAGTCAATGCCATACCCTCTTCCATTTCCATTATGTCTGATTCCTCATCATCCTCATGATCTGATGCATCCGATGAAGCAGTTTTTCTTCTTGGGAAGTTGGGGCAAGACTGAACATGTACATATGCTTGCTGCTTGTCTTCATTTTCAGTCTCTCGGTGGTAGAAGTAGTTGAAGTTGGAAACAATAACAGGGACTGGGAGTGCAATTGTTAGCACACCAGTAATAGCACACAGAGAACCAACCAGCTTTCCCCACACACCTATAGGCCTCATATCACCATAACCTACAGTGGTCATTGTCACAACAGCCCACCAGAATGCATCTGGTATACTCTTGAAGTGTGATGCATCTGAGTCCGCTTCTGCAAAGTACACAGCACTAGAGAAGAGTATGACTCCAATGAATAAAAAGAAAATGAGCAGACCCAATTCTCTCATACTAGCTTTTAGAGTCTGTCCTAAAATTTGCAATCCTTTTGAGTGTCTGGATAGTTTGAATATTCTGAAAACTCTTACCAATCTGATCACCCTCAAGATTGCTAATGACATTGCTTGATTGTTCTGTTGCTTCTTCTGAGGTTCTGGAGTTTCCTGTTCATCTGCAATCACTGTGCCAAGTGTAATGAAATAAGGGATGATGGCAACTATGTCTATAAGGTTCATGATGTCTTTAAAGAAGCCCAATTTCTCTGGGCAGGAAGCAAATCTTACAAGTAGCTCAGATGTAAACCATACTATGCACCCTGTCTCTATAATAAAGAATGGCTCACTGAATTTTGGTATGTCATCCTCCTCCAGAGTATGCCCAGTGCCATTGATGGTTGTATTAACAACCCTGTAGTGTTTGAATTCAGGTAGAGTTTCCAGGCAAAATATAACAATGGATAACAAAATGATTAATACTGAGAAAATTGCAATAATACGTGCTCCAAGGGATGTCTCTGGGTATTCAAAAAGACACCAGATCTTTCGCTGTATTTTGTTTTCAGGAAGCACTCGCTCCTCTTCTTTGATGAAACCCTCATCCTCTCGGAATTTTGTGATTGCCTCTTCTCCTAATTCATAGAACTTGATTTCTTCTGAGAATACATCCAAAGGTACATTGACAGGCCTCCGTAGTCTTCCTCCACTTTGATAATAATATAATATGGCATCAAAGCTAGGCCTGTTTCTGTCAAAAAAGTATTCGTTTCTCAGGGGGTCATAGTACCTGTTTCTTCTGGCTGGGTCTCCTAGCAGTGACTCTGGAAATTGGCTAAGGGTCTTGAGCTGTGTTTCAAAGCGCAGACCACTTACATTGATGATTACACGTTCACAGCACTCATACTCAGTGTTCCCCTGCAGCTGTGAGTCGTCCTGGTTTGGAGCATCGTCGTCTGGGCCGATTCTCGGGAAAGACCTGGAATTTGGAAGAGAGGGACGATTCAGATGAGGTTTCTGATTCATATAAGGCGGCGGTCCCCCATTCCCCTCCACTCCAGCCATAGCGACCTCCATCCCGCTTACTGGCTTGCGGTGAGGCCTTATCACGGGGGTAAACCCCCACTTCTCAATAAAATCTAGCCTCGAAATTTTGATAATGTCGTTTCACAGTCTTGCAAGCCTTCTGCTCTCTGCAAGATGGCTTCCACAAAAATAAGGGATAGCCCGGATGAATATTATTCTTTGACGTCACCTATGCATCCCAGTAAAACTGCATTGTCAATAGAGGCTACTGAACAAATTTGAGCTACTAAGTCCAATATTTCATGGCTGAAAAATCAATACAATCGTCGTGGCAACTGGGCCATTCACACCGCAAGATCTGCCATTAGCGTATGAATATTGACCAGAGCGAGGCTGGCAGGTGCCCTAGAAAGTCGGTAATGCGGTCATTATCGCGTCCCACTAGGGACAGTTCACACCGTCCACTGAACATCAAAAACGTACTATAATTAATTAAGATATACTTTACTATATTCTCTGTTATGAATTCCGCTTGTCTGACTTAATTTTTTAAGCAAATACAATCAGCATATACTCTAAAGTTTTAAAATAACTATTTGGTGGTGCAGCGCGGAAGAACACTATTACCTTATTCTATACAGTACGCGCACGTAAACAAGGCAAGTAATGAATGGGATATCTGCACCTGTGACTACAAAAGCGGGTATAGGGTGGAAGCCATTATTGGGTGGCATGTGATGACGAAGAGGGAATGGTAATCGAATATTCAGCAGATAATCTTAGTCATTCTAATACGTTTACTCCTAAATTCTGACTTACGTTGGACCGCGAACCTTTTTAGAACACAAAGGATCTGTGCTCGTAGATTATGACACAATTTTTACCACCAAATTTGCTTGCGCTTTTTGCGCCACGCGACCCGATTCCATATCTTCCACCAGTAACAAAGCTACCACACGAAAAGAAGAGGGTACCATACTTCGGAGTAGCCAACAATTTGAACGAATTTGAGGTAAGTTGCTTAAAATATGCCTATGTTGCCCACTTAATAAGTCCAATTGATTTCTTCTGACGCTTAACATTTGCATACGAACTAAAAGCTGACTTCTTAATTTAACTTACAACTCCAAAATGGCGGAAACAATAGTTGCCATCCTCGTGGTACTTGGCCGTCTACATGAAAAAGTATTCCGTAACTTCTAGAGTGGACCTTTCACGTGCATAACACAGACACGGTAGCCAAAGATGTGACAGGTATCTTCCTTACTGCTTATTGTTCACACTTCCAATCTACACCATCGACACAATTTCAATTAATAATTCATTGCATTCTCAGTTAATTTAATCAGCACAATTGGTGTAGAGTGCCCAAAGATCTGCTACACATAAACTGATCCGAATTTGACCAATTCAGATGCTTGATTATTCCTTTGGTTTTCACAGGCAATCAATATCCCATTGATTGTGGAGTCTCCCACACAGTAGTCTAGTGAGATCAGTCATACAATTTGATGCTGATAATAGGGCCTTGCATGCAATGGGAAGACATACCCCCAAATCTCAAACGGCATTATCTACTCTCCAATGTAATTAGTTATTGTTTCTTATCAGAAAGTAACGCGTAATTGAATCAGTGATTGCATCTGTGCATGTAGGAAAAATGCCAGGTGTGGAAGAGAAGCTTCAGTGACACTATTGTTGTCAGGTTTGTTTTCTTTGTCGATCTCTCTTAATCCATACATATTGATCTTGTCTTTTCATATGTAGATTAACTGCTATATGGTAATTTTCAAACTACTGTTTTCATAAGCATTATTGAACCTACACTTGAACACTTACTTGGTCACAGGACTGCTAGGAGAGGAGGGTGGTAACAGGGCAACCTGATCATCATCTGGAACTGACACAAGGTGATAAGCTTCGGGGACTTGATTGTTGAGTTTCCAGGCATCTTTATCTTCGTTAGGAATACACTGACTTGGGTCTAATTTGTCCACCATTATTTGAGCATTATCCAGTAAAGTTGGACTGGGTGCTTTGAACATTGATGGGGTGCTGCTCTTTCTCCGGAGATCCTGTCCAGTCTCAGATGCTGTTGATGCTTTTCTTTTTTTGCTGCCCCGTTGAATTCTTCTTGCAGCAACTTTGCGTTCGTGCCGCAATGATTCACGGGTTTCTGGGTCTCTGAACCTAAGAGGCATGGAGAAAACCTTTGTATTAAGAACACACAAAATTGGAAAGAGAAAAACCAAATGTTAATAAATAAGCACTGTTTAAGCTTTTCAGAAAGGCAAGGCAGCATTGTGACTCCATATGAATTTCCCAGGATCTGGTTCTGGAATAGTCCTAAAGCCATCAATTTGCTTCAGCTGATCCTATAATGCTAGTCTGTATATACAGATATCAGTGCCTCTACTGTAGTGCCAAAATTAGATCACATTGTAAACAGCAACAGAAATTAAGTGCTGTGGAGAACGAACATTAAATAATCCATCTTCATGCTATAGAGCTTGCTTATGTCTAGCCATCCTTTGTTTATAGCACTTATCTCCATAAAACTGCAGTGCTCTTCTCTATTGTTAGTATTTTGTAATATGCAGTTATGTGCTTCTTGCTCTGAATAATATGGGATATATAAAAAAGATCCGCATGACAAATGTGACCCGGTTGTTGCACATGAATAGAAGAAAGGAAGTATTCCCATTTGACACAATAATGGGTCTGGCAGACCCATCATTTGTGAAAAGATATTGGAATTGGGAATATATAGCACCATGAAAAAAGAAAGGTGAAATGTAGCCTCACACATGCAGTACATGTCACATGTTTAACCACATAAGAAAAATTATACACAAGCCCGTTTAGAACCCTATTACATTCAGAATTAATGATCTACATTGCAATAGGCTTTTTTCTTCTTTAACACATATGTTTGCTTGAGCAGGCCTTTTTGCTCATCACATATATATCTCCTTTCGAGACGGTAAAAATTGTTGATATATGCATAGAGAATGTTAGAATTACTAGCACAACTTGAACTAGGGTTACTGATCTTTAGTGTACCCAAAGGAAATTGCTATTGATATTTTAAACATTTTGTTAGACAGCTTTCAGTAAGCGGCACTTGAGGCATTTTCAATTTCCAGATAAATATTGCTAGTTATATATTTTAGGACCCTAAGGATACACCCCCACCTACTAGGGCTGAAACCAAAGAGGAACGCAAAGAAAGGAAGGTAAGGAACTTAATGTGCACCCAGTGCCTTAACTGTCATATTATTGCAAACTACATTAATTTCAAACATTAAACATCAAAACTTATTAAAAGTACCTTGTGTTGCAGTATAGAAACTTACTCCCCGAACTACTGAATTTTAATATATTTCATCTTACCTGATTTTTTGATAGCTTCTTACAAATGAAACCTCTCATGTTTCAGAGAAAAGAGCGAGCTGAGCAGGTTGCATACAAGCTAGAGCAAGATTTGGCATTATGTAAGTTTGATATTGGTGATTGAAATAGACCCTTGGCAAACTCGCTGAAAATATCAGTCTATTTTGATGGTGTAGTAGTGAACCGTAAGTGCATTCCTCATACATCTGTTGTTAAGTTAAAGCTATTGGCTTTCACAGTCCAGGTAGTAATTATATTCTCATACTTAACACACCTTTCCTTACAAACTGACTACAGATACCTGAAATAGATCAACCCCTGTTCTGTCATTAAGTAAAGCAGCTAACCTGTTTGCTTTAAGGGCCTTACAAATGAATTAGATGTAATAAAATCTGTTATATGTGGCAGCAACATTTCCGACAAGAGCACAAGCTGCATCTAACATCTTTTGCAATCTGTTAATCTACGATCTATTTGTTGCAGGAGATGTAATGAATTACTAGTCCATTTTCAGTTTTAGATTGCACAGTGCATGCAACGTAAAATGTGTGAAATGGAATGTGCATGCAGATGAGGCAAGCAACCAGACTGTTGAACATGCAACATGCACATCCATAAAGTGCACCTCACGTGTATTGATTATACCATTCTCATTATATCTATATATTGAAAAGGCCTAATAATTTCTTTCTCAGGTTGAGAAAATAAGTTTTTTGTTAACCACCACCCCCATTCCCCCTTTTTCATAGAAAAAAAATAACAAAACCACTCCCACCTTTGACTTTGCTCAGAATTACCCAAACCAATCATTCTGCCCGCACTTGCTTGCGTTGGGTGTCCAATATATCCAAATCCACGCAAACTTAAGCTGGAGAATAACGTAGTTTATTCTTATAATGAGCAACACTCTGAGGCAACCAAGTGATGGGAAACAGAAACAAATGCCACTAGTATCGAGGTTAGCATTCTGAATGTCAAGAGATGTTGTTTGCCCACTTACAGGCAGGAAACCATTCCTCATTTGGCATCCTACTGAGGTCTGGGAATATGCTGTCTAATATATACAAACTGATACAACAAGAATAGGTGGGGGCGATCAGTTTGAAGGCATTAGCAGCGCTTTTATGATGTATGTTGATTTTCATTTCATTTTAAAGAATTTTTATTTGAAAAAGCACTCAAACTGGTTGTCACCGTTCTCTAGACAACAAAAAAGATTTTTTTCAGATAACACACCAATTTGTAACTGTTCTTAGATGTAAGAGGCAATTAAAAAAGTTTCAAGATTGCGAAGCATTGTTTGAAATTGAATTTTCCAAGCAAAGGGTCATAGCAATAAATGACAAAGAATTTTATTATGACCAAACAAATTTTTAAAGAACCAGAAAATGCATTTTTATTGAATGAATGAAAAAGTGGAAGATGTCATTGGGCAGTAAGTAAAAGAAATATTGAAAATGCAATTAAAATCTGCAATCAATAATTCGACCTTTATTCCTTTAAGTAAACAATCCAGCTTAAGGCAGTAATGTTTAGATTTAATTCACTGCAGCAGCAAACATTGCGTTTCATGTAAAGCCTGTGCAGCCTGCAGGTTACACCAGGTGCGAAGCTGTGAAGAGGATCTTAAATCGGAATTGCAACCATATCTTGTTGTGTTAGATAGGCAAATGCTAAACAACAGTTGTTGTGCCTATTTTACCTATAGACCGACCGGCTTCCATATTAATAGGCTTTTGGCATCTGTTTTGCTGAACAGTACCATTGGCTAATATTTTTGACTATGTGCATAACAGTTATACTATTTAAGATAACCAGTTGTTTTTTTGGTTTATGCATCACTTTGCTGAAAATTTATTTTAAAAAGTTACAAAACAGTTTTTAAGAAAATGGTTGACTTTATTCCCTGAGCTTAAAAGAATACTGCAACAGTTTATGAAAAACTGATTATTCTGATTACTGCATATTTTATATCTTGTTGTTTTCCAAGTTATTGAATTTTGATAGAAAATGATGGCATCTTATAAATCTGGTAGTTAGCAAAGATCTGCTGGGTATTACCAAATTTTTTACAAGTGAATTTTAAAACGGAATGTTACTGGGTTATTATAATTACAGCACAAATAAAAGATTTACTGGGTATTAGTTGTGGTACATAAAAATGCATTCAGTATTATTAATCTTTTTAAAACTAGAATGATTTTAATAGATTATTTCAATTATCTCAATTTAAAGAGTTTAATTATGTATGTTATGTATGTTATGTATGGTATGTTTTCAAATGCATTTCACTACATAATTCTTTAATCATTTACAATAACTGAAAGATTCAGTTATACACTTATCTGTTAATTTTAGCACGAATGATACCTGAAATATTTTAATAAAGTTTGATGTAGAGCAAATTATACCTGGGCTTTTCACTTGCACTAACCACTTTCATGTTAGTATAAGTAGTAAACACCAGGAAGATTAAACATCTTACCAAAGTATTACTGCATTACTATCATACAGTGTAGTAATTCCAGAGGTAAAAGACATTATATATATATATATATATATATATATATTTCATATAATGGTGTTCATATATGTAATACAACTAGCAAAATCAAATCTGTCTGAGTATATCCTGGAGAGCAGAACAGCATTGCTGATGATTGCAAAATGATTCAGATACAAGCAGACTAGATCCCTGTTCTAAACATACGGGTCCTACTTTCCTTTTATGTTATTGCTGTGTTGATACAGAGTGGATTTAGCTCACAACGTAATTTGATTTAACTAAAAATCCAGATGTAAGGTTATGATGTAAACGTGCATAACATTGGATAATAGAAGGGATAAGGCACAACAGTGCTGTCTTAATTGTTCCTAAAATCACAGTTAAGTTAACAATATGGAGTACATATGAACATGCATACGTCATTACACATCTATTAGCTCGTTGTCTATCGCTCTTTCGGTGGCATTTACTCAACCACCTCAATAAGTATTCTAAGGTCAAACGAAAGAGTAATATATCTTGAAAGGCAATCATTCCTAAATGCTGTTGCCAGGTTTGTTGTGAATTAGTGAGAGGCATTATACTTTAACAAATTGTTAGCCATGTACATGTTTGAAAACCCTTCCCCCCCTACCTTCCATGTTGGCTCTGTAATGTACAGTTTAACTCACCTGTACATCTTGCTGGTATACCTGACAAAGCTGTAACTAGTAGATTGGCATCATATTTCTTTCCCTGTCAGGGAACCCCACTCCAGTCAAAATATATCATTGCTGCTTGTGAGCACTAGAAAGCGAAGGGGAACAAGGAGCCATGCTCCTGTGAGCAAATGTTTTAAAATACAATATTTGTCTTTGAGCTTAGGATATACTGGTGACTGTAGTTCAGGGATATTTCATTCGCATCTAAGCCTTCCATAAATAGAGGATTAGGGAGATGGTACAAAAGGCTTCATTCCCATGACCTCTTGTGTATTATTCTGACATGTGTTTTGCCACTGAGCTGCTATTTGCTATATGTTGCAAGGCTGCATTCTATTGGTTCTCTATATAAATAGGCAAATTAATTATTGTATCTAGCCAGCATATTTCTCATGTACTCTGTTTTTTTCTTTGCAGGGGATCCAACAAACACTCCAAGTGGGACTGAAGACCCTTTCAAGACATTATTTGTGGCGCGAATTGTAAGTATTGCAGTTATGAAATGGGATACCATCAAAAAGTCGTTTTATATTTATAGACATTTTTGCTTTGTTTTGAATATAAATATGATATCTTTCACCAATGGCACATTTCTTTTTACCTATTTTCAGTATTCACAGGATGGTGGATGGAATACATAGATTGTGTTTATCAGTCTGAATTTAATGTCACTTCCATCATACCTCTACCGCCTCAAATGTCACATCTTTTGTACAAGTGAGATGCATTTTATCCCTGGCAGAGTAATTATGCTATTTAAGATATCAGTAACAAGGGTGTGGTATGTCAAATCCTTGTTGTGAAACCCTGCTGCCAGTTATTGTATTGCTTTAAGGAATGAGACTGCCTGTTATGTAGACATACAAATGGAAATGTGCAGCTTACCTTCTTTCCTTTCAGAACTATGACACCAGTGAATCCAAGCTGAGGAGGGAATTCGAAGTGTATGGTCCAGTTAAGAAGGTAAAATACTTCTTCGTTGTCCTACTTTTCTTACTGAATGTGTCAAATGTTTGATGTGCTTCACTGCTTCTGAAGCATTTAATTTTCTGCTCTATTTTCATTCAAATATGGCATTATGCTATGCTAGGTTCATGATTTGTAAGGAAGTAATGTTAAATTGCACAACTGCAATTACATGTATAGAAAACTAGCAGCCCAAAGGTTGCTATTTGTATAGGTTTTATATAAAACAATAATAATGCAACAGTGCATTTTGTCCAAGTTTTTACATAGAATGTTGTTCTAAAATTACTCATTGTAAGAATTGTTGTTGATAGTTTCTATATTTTACCCACACAACAACAAATGAGAGCTGCTTTGTCACAATTGCGCTTGATTAAACTTTTTAAATGTTTGTATATGTTTACTTAGTGCAGTGAAGCAGCATGTTAATAATCACTGTAACTGGTTTTTAAAGTCAAGTCAACCCAGTTGATATATTTGTTTTCAAATTATGCAAGGGAAAGTTAATATGACTTACATTTGACCCTAAAACAGTTATTCAAATTTAAAAAGAACAAGTTATAAAAGGAAAAGCTAAGATCTGCGTTTGTGAATCTTTTTAAAGTGCAGATTAAGTAATGACGTATGGAGCTTTTTGCAGTTAAAAAACTAGGGATCGACATTTTGAAGTCCTTTTTTTCATACTTATTGAATAAAAGTTTTTGCCATTTAAAGCCTGGGATTATTTCACATAAAATAAGGAAAAAGTTAGTTATCTTTGTTAACCTCTGCAAAGTTTTTTTTCCTGTAAGACTTTTTTCTTTTGTTTAGAGCATTAGAGTTGTAAACGCATCTTTTTTTCTTTCAAATTAAAATCACAGTCATAGGCCTCATTCCCATTGAAACAATGGGTCTACATCGATCAATCCAACTCCAGGGGACTCTTGCTGAATCCAATCAGCTTAAACAGATTGATGTGCCTACTCTTGTTTCCAACATACTTTCTGTATTCCACTCAAGGCCAGGAGGAGGTAGACTAATCTGTTAATGGGATTGCATTCAGCGAGAGTCCCTGCAGAGATGGATTGTTCTACATGGATCAGTGGTGTCTGTGGGAATGGGGTCATAAAGCATCTTTAAAAAAAAGAATCACAAATGTGCAGGTGCACTTTCTGTGAATGACCTTAAACCGAGTTATTTACATTCATATATTATTAGAAATAGGCCAGCATCATTGGAAACTGCAATATGAAGAAGCTAGACAGATATCGGTATACTTAAAAATAGCATAAAACTTATTTAACATTGATTTCGAGATCTATAAACTATTTGTTATAGTAGTGGTATTAGTTATATTTCACCTTCCTGTATTTTACCCAATAAGAAATAGATCTACCTTCTCAGAGTTCTGAGCCCTGTTTCAAGAAGCCATGCTTAGCTAATTGACTGTTTTGCTATGAGGTTCATTTGCTTAATCTCTGTATTAAATGCACATTTAGTTTCTTTTTTCTAAGTTAAAAACTCTGTAATGGTCACCATTAGCCAAATATTGCTTCATGAAACTGGTCCCAGACCCAGTTGCTACATCGACAAACCAACCTGTTCATCCTGAAAATAGTGGTTTAAAAGTGACTACTTTAACTTGAATTTTATACAAATGTGAAGACAGGTTGATGAATAAATAGTGTTAGAAGTCATGAGGTCTAGCAGAGATTTGACCTGCACGCAACATATATTACAGAGATAAGCATGACTTGTTTTATCTGGATCAAATGTCAACTTTTTAATGGTGACTGTGGTTTTTGTTACCATCATTTTCATAATATTAACTTTCCTCCCCCCCTCATGATCATCAGTCTTTTGGTACAGTAATTGGAACATAAGACATTAGCTGTGTCAGCACAATATATCAGTAACTCACAAGAGTGCCTGATAAAATACCTCTAGAGAGGGACAGGATATAATAAGTATTTTTTCCTTGTATGAATCCCTTTCGTCAGTTTTAAGAACTACATATTTGGATGCTGAAAAAGAGTCCCCAAAAATCTTTCAGTTGATGGCTTTATTAATTGACAAACAAGATGTAGTAGGGAAGGTCTAAATTTATAACATAACTGTGTGCCTTTCCAAGACTGAGGCATTTAACACTGGGTAAATTACAGAGCATGCAGAAGCTCATTTTATGACAAGAATTGAAAACTTTTTTAACTGGGTGGATTTATAGTATGGTGAAGTAATGATAGTGTTAACTAATCTAAGCAGGCGAGCCATCTTGACAGCATCAGGTATTTTGTAATAATTGAAACATGGTAGATGCATTGAAAACAGGGTTTTGAGACGATATTGCCCTTTTCAAACAGAGCATTGAGTGCTCATGCCTATCCATGTAGTTACTTTCAAATAAAAACAGGTTATTTTGATGTTGCTTTCAAAGCTTCTTTGCAAGGAAAATTGTATGGCCTTGCAGGATCAAAGAACACAGATTCTGCTGTTTGAGTTCTGATACAATAAGGTATCAGGAAGGGTATAATCAATTATCTATCAGTGACCATAAACATGTTTTCATATAGTGCTTCATTTTGAGGTGGTTTGAAAGGTTAGAACAACATCAGGATTGATTCATAAGAGTAAAATTGTTGCTGTGGCATTTTTATACGTTACATCTTTGAAGTTGTTTAATGGGAAAAAGATTAATCCTTTTAATCATTGAAACCTCCCCCCCCCCCAAAAAAAAAAAATTTTTTTTTTTTTTTTTGCAAATATAGTAATGACTCAAGCTTTTTAATGGGGATACAGATACTAATTTTTTAAAAGTCTTAAATTCTTAAAATTGAAACATTCCTTTAGATAGCAATAAAATCAAAAGCAGACTAACTTAAGTTCTATTCTATAAAGAAAAAGCACCCCCAATGTTACACAGAATTATAATTTTAATGAATTTGAAATTATGCATCTGAAATTTTCCCCAATGATATTGAGGTGGCAAATTTTAATTGAATGTAAAGTTACAAGTTGTTAAAGATTGTCCTCACATTGTTATTGCCTGAATTTTTGTGGTTTTGATGTGGAACTTTGACATAGATGAAAGAGATCATCTTAACAAAGTGCAGACTTGGCCTAATATTTGATGTATGTATGTGTGTGTGTCGCTTTGTGTCTCCAACACCTTAGAGCAAATTTTAATCCATCAGGGTCATACCTGAGGAAGGAAGATAAGTGTAACTGCTGGTCACATGACTTACTAAAAACAAACAGCCCAGTTTGATAGATATGAATGAATCATTCTAACCATTTTTCCTTTATTTATCAGATCTCGGTGGCCAAGGACAGAAACACTGGAAAGCCCAGAGGTTATGCCTTCATTGAGTATGAACATGAGAGAGACATGCATTGTAAGTATTAAAACAAATGAGGCCTACATAACCAAAATTTCAATTTCACACCCTTCTTTGAAATGCCAGTATTAAATTGATATACAACATGAAAACAAATAGGGGATGAGAACAGACTTCATATACATCATGCTTACTCACTCTAAACCTATTGCAGCACTCCTGCCCCATATTGGGTTAGATGGGATAACCATACAGATAACTCACTGACAGATTACAGCAAATGAAGACACCTTATGATTTATTCTATTGAAAAAAAAAAAAAAACGCCCTCATAGAAAAAACTGCCTTATGGCTAGTGACACACATCTATTTTACACCTTACATCTTTAGATACTTATACAAAGTTCTCACTCTGTGATCACCCACAACAAATTAGTCTTATCTCTGTAGACATGTCCTTTATTTGTTTCTGCACCTTATTTTGGTTTCTTTTTAAAAATGAGCATAATTATTTAAAAAGTTGCCCTACCTGTGAGAGGCATTGGAATTGATGAAAATGTCTGCAGAAGGCCTACGATTCTGTCTCACCATTATGCTAGTTTTGTGACAGTTGCATACTAAACACTCCTTTGAAAGCTCAACTTTGTAAGAAAGTTTGATGACCTCAGGCTCAGTCCCTATGTGTAGGGGCCAGTGAAGGGTTTAAATAGGCACAATGGTGGGATATCTTATGTCACGGTCATCTTTATCCAGTGGATGTTAAACCAGGCGTTAAAAAAGTTTGATGAATAGCAAGAGCCCTTATTTCAAGTCATTTTGTATAGTTTAGTGGCCACTGGTTGACAGATAGTCTTTACTTTACTATTGATGAATAGTAGCCCAAAGGTGTGTTTATCTCATTTCCTTTAAATTTGGTGTGCTACGGTATTATTATCTCATTTATCTAGCCATTGTTTGTGATGGACAGCCCTCTGAAGAAGCAGACCAGTGTTTAAAGTAAAATAAAGGTGTATTTATTCAGTTTTGATTATATAACAAGTCATTTGCAGCTTTTTTTTTTCATTGGCCTTTTCCCTCCATGTTTATCCCAAAATGGTAAGACAGGTAAAATGTATTGGAAACAGTGGTAAGCCAGGTTTTTTATGGTGTTTGTTTTGATTTACATCACATTTTTGTAATCATTAATAATATTTTGAGAAAATAATATGGGAGCAACAGAAATCATTTTTATGTTTGGGAACCAATATTTATTAATCTCTGTTATTTTTGTTACTGCAGACCTCTGCTGTCCTTGGTCTAAGTGGCCCCATCCTTTTGAAAGTTGCTCATAGTTAACGTGGGAATCCATTTATAGGTTTGTATATGTGGTAAGATTTGGGGTCGTGTACCTTCCACATAGTACAAAACCTGACTCCAGAATTTGCTTTTGATTTATCCAAATTTAACAGTTGATTTTAGGATTTGTATGTTGGGTGCATGCTTTTGAAATGAAAAAATCTCTCTTGAAGTTGAACAGTCAGGTTAAAATGTTGCATGGTTTGCAACATAACTAAAGCCACTGTATCCTTGTAAATGGGAAAAATATGTAATTGATGTTCTTCAAGTTCTCTTGCAAAATTTTTGGTCTGCACTTCTAAATCTTAAAAAAAGTTTCACAACCGCACCATGTCACAGGTCATGGGGTTGCTATGAAACTTAAACTTTAAAACTTTGCTAGACTGCAATGTTGATATGAAAATGTTTGGTTTGGCTGTCAACTGGTCCATAACAGGAATTTCTTCAAAATGGCCATGGTAGGTAGGGAACCAATCAGGTAACAGGTGGTTTGAAATTATACAAATAATGTTCAAAAAGTCAGATTTTTTTTTTAAATTAAAAAAAAAATTTTTTTGTTAGAATAAAACAATCCAGGGAATTTTTTTTGCTTTAAATAAATAAAACCAGTGGGAAAAATTTACTTTGGATTTTTGTCAAATTATATTTTTGGAGATTTGAATATAGAAAATTCATGAAGCAAAGATGCATTGGCCTTCATATTTGAAACAAAATTTTTTTGACATTTTGGATTTTAGTTTTTGTACAGAGTCATTTTGAATAATATAGATTAAAAAGAAAAAAGTTAATAAAAAAAGCCAATCAGGTAAGGCCGGGTAAGTTCACGTGGGATTTTCACAGAAGTGGACATCAGGCCTCGTGATGACCATGATCCATAGTCAATGAATTGAATCAACTACTGACCCCCTTCAGATAAGTAGGCATCGTAAGTTCTTTATTTTGATATAAGTGCATTGATTTGATGTAACCAGGTAGGTTGACGAGGAGGACCATCAGTTGCAGAAATGAAGATGGAGGAAGCTGAGGTGCCAAGAATTGGAACTTTTATTTCTTTAATGACCATTTTCAGTGTTTGGTGTGTAGAAAGTTGTAGCTGGGAGAAAGTTTTTTAAAATCTTTTTTTTTTTTTATATCAGAATAATATGTTTTAATATATAAATTCCCAAACAGGTACAAAATTGAATTTTGAAAACTATTGTCAATGTACAAATTTGGTATCAATTTTGCCCCTGTTTGGTGACCTTTCAGGTAAGTTTGAGACAGAACAGTTTTACCCCTGCCTGAAGAATGAACTAGATGTTTGTGGACGTGCAAGAAGAGCATAGGATTTTTGAGCAAAACAAGAGCACGATCATGATTGATACACACTTCAAAGATGTTCCTATTCATATTGGTTGTTTTAAACTTACTGGAAATCAATCAAAACTTGCCTCTGATTTTCAGAGGTCAGGGGTTAAGGCACCCCCTATTTATCTAATAAATTGATGCCATGATTTCCCATTTGGCATCTTCATACTTACTAGACAAGTGGTATCAGATTGATCCTGCACTTGATATAGCACAGAAAGCACTGATTTTGTGGTTTGTTATTTCTCATCTATTGCTGTTTTTTGTTTAGCTGCCTACAAGCATGCAGATGGCAAAAAAATTGATGGTCGCCGTGTACTGGTTGATGTGGAGAGGGCGAGAACTGTGAAGGGATGGAGACCAAGGAGGCTAGGTAGGTTTTAACTGATATTGAAGAAAAATCTGTCTCAGAAGAAGAAATGATTACCAACTCTTTTTATGTAGTTATTCTGCCTGACAAAAAGACTAGATAATGTTCTTGGTGTTTAGATATTACCCGAGTGTGTTTAAGATACCATACATACATACACTTGTATTCCCATATTTATGTATGTTTAAAGATGAAAATTGCCTGGGAAATGAGTGCATTTATTTATGTATTTATATAAGACAATGTTTCAAAAGTAATAATAAGGATTTGGTTCTTTTACACTACATTATTTAAAATGTATTAATAAAAGAATTGGTGTATAAATATTTATTATGACTGTTTGCAGGTGGTGGGCTAGGAGGCACACGTAAAGGTGGACCTGAGGTGAACACTAAATTCTCAGGCAGGGATGACAATGAAGGGTAAGAATTCTTTTACTGGTTTACAATGAGAATTATCTTAGCCTTTAAAATACTTGGGAAGTGTGTTTTATCCTATGTACTTCATTTACTGATATATCAATCGTTGTGGCAAATATTCATGAAGACTTCTTTAAAAAATCATTTCAGGAGAAGGAGAAGTGCCAGTCGTGAAGCAGAACGGTCCAGAAGTAGGGAGCGTATTCGCAGTAAGAAGCGCAGTCGTAGCAGAGAGAGGAAGAGAAGCAGGAGCAAGGAACGTCGCCGACGTTCTCGCAGCAGGGACCGCAGACGCAGCCGCGACAGAGGTGATCGTGACCGTGGGGATAGAGACCGTGACAGAGACAGAGACAGGGATAAGGACCGGGACATGGAGAGAGGAGAGAGAGACAAAGAGAGAGACATGGACGGAGATGCGATGCCAGAAGATCAGATTGAAGGAGGTATGAAGAATATTTTTTCCCTGGACAGATTTATTTATGATTTGATATTAAATAACCACTTAACCAGAGACGCCTGTGATATGATTTAAAATAAATTATTTGCTTGTTGTAAATGCTATGAAAAATATTATACTTAATTGTTGGTTGGTTGGATCTACTCAATCTTTATAAATTCCATAACAGAAGAATACTCAATCTTTTTTCTTTCCTTTTTTTAATTTCGTAGCAGAAGAAGAGGGAGGCTCTTCCAGAGACCGTTCACACAAACGCAGTCGTCGAAGCAGGTCGCGTGATAGAAAGCGTAGTAGGTCACGTGATAGGAAAAGAAGCCGCCGTAGCAGAAGCCGTGACCGTAAACGTGATCGTGACCGTGGAGACAGAGATCGTGCTGGTGAAAGAGGGGATGAAGCATCGGGTGATCAGGAGGCTATGAAAGCAGAACAGTACGAGGATAAAGGGGAATATGGCAATGGAGAGAATGGTGGCGAGAATGGCTACGGAGAATATGATCAATCCAGTCGCTCAATGGAAGAGATGCAACAAAGTTATGATGATAGCAATGAGTACGGTTCTGTTGGAGAGTACGGCTCTGAGCCAATGCCGCTAAAAGCTGAACCAGCAGCTCTGGACTATACAGAATATGGTGGTGCAGGGGATGTCAGTGAGGAAAACTAACTTGAACGTTGCTGATCATGCCTAAACTTAAAGCACATTTCATGTCTTTTATTTGATATTTTCATGTGCATTTGTGATGGTTATGAACTTTTATTCTCAGATGTTTGGATTTTTAATTTAGATTTGAAATTCGTCCAATCAAAATAGCGAAATTGTTTGGAGATCGTAAAAAACGTGTGATGGACAGCGACATTGAGCTTTAAATCATCTTTTAAGGTCATTTGTTTTATTTTGAAACAAAGGGAATGTAACTACATTGTTTAATAAAGCAACTTGCAATGAATAAAAAATAAATTTCGAAGACTTTGTTCGCTTTATCAAGAGAAATTGTTCACCCCTTACCGTGGATTATTTAACTTAAAAAAATAATAGATTTTAGAAGCGCACTATCACCCCTCCCTCGTCCCCCCGGATTTCTCAACACCAGATGATACCTTGGATATCAAATGCCCTTGTGCTTTATATTTTATTTTAGGATATTGTCAAATTTCATCTATAAAAAGGCAGATAAAGCTTGCTGTCAATACCGTTTTGCCCACTTGCAGACCATTGCATTAGTGGTGCGAGGTGTAGACAACGCTGCACAATCACAAAGTAATTAGTTGAGAATAACTGTAAAAAAACGGTAAAATGCTGAAGAAACATTTATATCGATGCTTAAAAAAGGTTAAATGTCTGGAAATAATCACTTGTAAAATGAAAAATATCGTCAACATGATTTTGTCTTAAGTGTTTCTTCCAAGGTATTTTGATATAGATGATGCGCACAAATTTTGAATGCAGTCATTTGAAGAGAAGGAAGTAGGCCTATATTTACATTGCTAGTCTAAAAACTACTGAACACTGATCATTACCCAACACATCCTATGTTTGGGCTATGGGTATAAACGCTGTGCATAGTCTTGCCTCTAAATCAGGTTGCGTTTTCGTTCTCGGCAGATGAGTTGGAACTTCTATATACTGGCTCTAATTTCTGGTCAAACCTTAATTTTTCTCTTTGCTAAATGAACAGGCTTCTTATGCAAAAGAAAAGGAAATCTCGCCGTACATAAATGCAAGAACACGGATCTTGACCTTTTTAAAACGTGCTCCCACCCATGTGACTGATTACTTGGTCGCAGATGTCCGGTGTTTTGGGCCATGCCCTACCTCGACATATTTCTGCTTCGAACTATTTCGAAAATAAATAGATATACAAATGCTTAGTTTAATTTACCTTTCATCTAGGGAGTCGTTATCTTCCGAACTCGCGTAAATCCCTCTACTCCTCACTGTTGGATGCCACATAATTTTGCAAATGAAATAGTCCAAAAGAAGTTAGATATTACGTTTGCTGAAAATGTTTGTTTGAGAGGTCGAAGGTGACAGCCTGGACCAAGTCACGCAATTTGCACATTATCCGGACAAGGCTTGGACAAAAGATGCCTGGTGAATTTTTGCGTGATCTGAGCAATATTCGTAAAATGTGTGCTAACACATTGAATCTGGGCATTTTTCAATAATTTCTTTTTATATACAGATGTCCTGATCATTTCTCGGTCCATTTCGTTGCAGTCACAGTTGTCAGTTAATTTTTGCTCGCCCCATAAATGCCAAACCATTTGTTTACTTTGATTTTTCTGGAGATTTTGTTAAAAATTATCTTCAAGTAATATTTTCTGTTTACATATGCTGCACATTCAGACCTTTTAAATGAAGAAATTCCGTCGAATAAAAGAAGCTGATGTCAATTTCTCCTTCTGAAATGTACAGGCAGGAATGCATGGCAGTCTAAATCAAAGTAGAAATGGCATGAAACATCGAATCCAAGTGCAGGAACGGGCCGAGCATGATATGCGAGTGGGATAAATGCATCGTTTTTTCCGAGGAATATTTGATTTTGCGGGAGCGACAATGTAAAATGTCGTGAATCATTTCAATGTACTGAATTAAACAGGTAAATCCCTGGTAGGTTCATATACATTTTTTTCTTTCCTAATGATGATTTGAAAATTGCTCACATTTTTGTGTCCCCTCTCCCCATTAACATGACAAACCGTCTTACCAACGAATCTCTGGCTTCATTTTGTTTGATATCTGTTTACATAAAACCTCGTCAAATAATGCACAGGTGTCAAAATTACAAAGTTATGTTCTACGAGATGTCTATTTTAAGTATTGTATTCCCAACCGTTACATGCTTTCCATCACCCGAAATATGTCACTCGCTATGTTCACATTGAAAATAGGCCTACAACAAGTACATTATGGAGTCACATCATTTCCCGTTCAATCACATTAAGGCTCTCAACTTTGAAAAGTAAAAATAGTAATGTTATATGTCTGATGTAGGCCTACTGCTACATAGCAAAAATTCTTGAGGGTTCGTTGATTTTTCTACGTGCCAGCAACTCGTAATGCAGGTGTTGTTGTGACCACGGATAATGTCGTCACTCGCGCACATCGGCTCACTCAAACAAATTACAGAGCTCGGGCACAGAATGTAGTTGACATATGGCAGTTCCATTCATATAATTAGAATTATGTTCCTGGACGCCAATCTACAGTATACCCATGTAAACCATGATATGATTACCGGTAGTTATTCATCCTTCAGCAAATCTACTTCTCGTTAGTTTTCTTGATGCCAGGGCATTGACGACATAAAAAGAACGTTAAAACCACCTTAAACAATGCGCACCGTGCGGTAGTCTGCCAATTTCAGGTTGCCATTTGAGACCTGCCCTTTCCGTAATTTCAGTGCTTATATCTTGTCGTGTGCAAGACCCATGCACAAGAAGTTTCCTGGAGTTGCTGACTTGGAAACAGCATTGCACTGCATGTGATTTACGTCTATTTCCTCTACTTTGATGTGCTTTTTCTCTCACCTTTTATTTCACTAACTATTATCTCTCATATTTTAATAGTTTATCATTAAAATGTACATGTATTTTCAGACTTTAGAACCGGCTACATTCCGACATTTAGCATCTGAATATACTGTAAAGGACAAGAAGAAAAACAATGTTTCGCTTTTGCATCTTTCACCGAGTATCGTGATCGCACCTTGAAAGCAAGAGGAACTACGGTAAAACAAATGCATACTTCTATTGTCATCATCGTGTTCATTAGGACTATTCCTTCATATATCATCCCTCCACCCAAGTTCACGTAATGTTAAAGTAAATATACAATTTCCCTTGCTGCAACAAACATGGATCAACATCTTGCTCTGCAGCTCAGGTTGCATTTGACCGTCTTATTGATATCTTAAAGAGATGGCCAGGATTCTTTTAAGCAAGTAATTAGATTATTTTAGATTTTTGTGTAGTTGGTAGTCATTTTTCTCTATTTCTTCAAAATAAATGTGCACTGAAGGAAGAAAGAAACAATATTTGCGTACATACACATAGCCGTCCGACAAGAAAATGGCGTTGGACTCGATATGTTAGCAGCAGGTATATGGATTTCAAATGCATACATTTGTTTTTTCAAATTCAGATAGATCACAGATTATTATTGTTCGTCTTGCACTCAGAACAGACCCTTATGGCCAGTAGAATGACTGGATATCCATTGCATATGAATTGAGATATCCATTCTACATTCTATTACAATACCTGTTGGCAGAAGAAACAGCAATTAACCTAGGCAAGGCCTGAATACGCCCATTTTATACTATATCATACAACTTACCTTTCGTCTGAATTATCCTCTATTCCATGTGCTTCACCACCGCAGCTTCCTACCATAGATTGAAACATATCGCGATTATTAAAAGATTAAAAAGATCTATTTGACAGGTGCGTCAGATATGGTAACGATACTTAGCTAGGCAGGCTAGGTTAACCTGGGGTCTACTTTATCCTTGACGGGGTTGGTGGAGGATGAAACTACCCGGCTGCATTCAGTGCGTAACTCACGTTGGCAGCAGTGCCGTCTTGATCTTGGAAAGATCCTTTGTACAATGCTGTCAATTTCAAGTCAACTTATAATTTAGGCGAACAGCACGGCGAAAGCAGGGTAATTCGTCTTCGTTTAATATTTGGAGAGTAATTAAACTTTTCTTTTGAAGGTTGGTAGTATTTTGAACGTCTATGCTACTTTTTATGCCTTCTTTCCCTCTGTTCTTTGTCAGAAAGTAAAACTGCAAACCCGAGCCACTTTTTTTTTAAAGAAAATTAATCTTCTAATTTTATTCATTTATTGTACAGCTCTTTATACTGCCTTTTATGAACTATGCACTGCCTTCGCTGAGCGAATTTACCGACTATAGATCAGAAAATAACATGCTCCCCACCATGACTGAGCTACTTCCCTATTTCATTAGCTGTGTTATATGTAAAAATATGTACTCTATGTGTCTGAAATGCGTTTAGACTTAGGCCCTACCTTAATCTTGCAGAGAATCCAATCCAAGTTCGCTGGGGCTAGACAGAAAGAGAATCCTATGATTTGTTCAGGTTTGTTTGATAAAAATAAATACATGTCTTAGTAGTGCATGGTTAAAATTTGGTGAATTCACCAAAAGTTCACAGAAAAACTCTCATTTGATATTTTGAATTATATATATAATACAGCATATCATATCCAATAACATACTACATCTTAACTACCAGCAACTAAAAATTCGCAGTATTTCGCACCTGATTGATTTCAATATTGGCGGGGTATTCAGCAATGAGGAAATATGTTCTTCTCCGCAGTGGAATAAAGAGTCTACACTAGGGGCACAAAACAACACTGGAGTGAAGTTTGCGAACGGTTTAACGATATGCCGTTTTTTTTTTTTTTTTTTTTTTTTTTTTTTTTTTTTTTTTTTTTTTGTTCATCAAGTTCTAAGGGAATTATGATAGAAAACATGTTGGGAACAGTTTTGAATAAGCTCAAGTCGGAGGCTTAGAGTAAGATTCTTAGTTTAAACCACGGCAAAAACCTAGGACCCACCAAAGTCGCACGAACCAATACGTCAATGCGGTCCAATTTCGGTGGGGTTATCCAGTGAAGGGTATGGGACGATATGACCCAAGCAGTGCGGACATACTACTACTGGAAAAACCGGTTGATAAGCATTCGTGTAATCATACATGCATGAGGATCATATAAAACTGTCTATAGGAATGCGCTCTGTCATGATTGTGGGTTTCAGTCGAAACTTTCCAGATCGATTCAGATAAAAAAGACCTGTGGTGTTGAAAGAGAGCTCTACATCAGAAGTCAAATATTGTGTGTGAGCTGGAAAATGTATGCAGTGATGGATGGTGGAAAAAGTGTGACACTTAACCTCCTCCGCCACCCAAGAAATAGATAAATAAGACACAAATTTTGAATGAAATGCATTCATTGAAGGACAAGAACAACAATTAGAGTCCATATAACCATCCTTGCGTTACATACTGCTTTGCTGACTGCTGACAATGTAAAAATTTGGTAACATATATTAAAAGCTATAATCATGTATTCACACTATATAGGACCCACAAGACATGAAGTAGGTCCTAAATTTGTGTGGATTTACTGACACATGCATATTTTCTCGCATTCACCTACAGATCGATGGTTGGTTATCCTTGCAGAGCACAGGCATTTAATTCACCGATCTCAATTTTACAAAGCACTTTTCCATTGGCATCACAAAACACAAAGTATACAAAAACATACACAGTCACACTAGATACATTTAAACATCATATTACAGAAAAAAGAAATAACAGATAGTTGATAGACTCAATACTCCATGCTTACAGAGGGAGAAACGCACTAAAATGGATCAGTGATCGAGGAAAGGGTTACCGGGTACACGATCAACACATCAAGACCAGTAACACCGCAACCTTCCCTCCCCTGAAACAATTCTGAGGCCCTGATCATGACTGGTCACCGATTTCCAGAGAAAAACATGATATACGTACATCAGAACTAGCCCTATCTGATCGTGTTGAGTTGGTTGAAGGATGTAAATTATTGGTGGATAAAAAGAAAAAAAGGGGGGGGGGGTGCAGGTGCAATTTAAAGTGATGGCTATTTTTATGCAATACTGAAAAGTATCCAAAAAACTAAACAGCAAAGCTTGCTAATATACAGACACCATACAGGAAACAAGGCAGCAAAGCTGATGAATGTTCAGACATTACGCAGAAAAAAAGTGCACCAAATAATGTTTTGGCCAATTTTGATGCACTGCTACATAATGCTTTCAAACAGCATAAGTTGTCTGTCCCTCGCTAAGCCTTATGTTATCTTATCCCAATGCTCAAAATTTCATGGCATATTACCGTATTTCACATTTTATTTTCACCACCACGTTGTACTTTTTTATATCATGCATCTCGTAAACCATATAGAAAACAAAAAATGGACTCCAGTGTTGCACTTGACAAGCTCCACAAAATGCTTAAAAACAAGAGGTCTCTAGCATTTAGTTTTAGAAATAGAGTTTTCAGTTTCAGCATCTAATGGCCACTCTTCCCATGAAAATGCACCGATTGACCCCAAACTCATGAAGATGAAAGATGACCCTAAGTGTAACACTTGCCCATAATATTATAGGTTAGGTCTCTGTAGTTTCTGAAAATTGGCACAAATAATTTTTTTTTTTTCAAAAAAAATCCCATTTTTAGAAAATTATGGCCCATTTGATCTTGAAGGTCAAACGATAAATCCAAGGGCGTATTTGAAATTTCCACACATGACTTAGAGAATAGAAGTTTTTTCCCATAATTCCTTTGGTTTGGGAGATATTTAGCATTTAATCTTGCATAATTTGGACAAAGGTGCATTGCGACAAGCGCCACACCTAGACCCAAGCACAGACAAAGCCCAAAATTCACATGGATCGAGTTGAGATTATATGTGACCTACAAGCAAGAGATGGATACAAGGGCTCTGGTAGTTTAGGCGGAGAAGCAGTAATGGTGCATGGCAGCAGAGCTGGTGGAACATGTGGGTCGAGACTAAAACTATATGTACTGTCAGCGGTGGTACAATTAACTGTACGCAATACAGAAAACGATGCATTTTAATATTTTCTCTGGTTTATTAAAATTTAGTGCTGGCACCATGTGGAAAGCAGTTCCCTAAAATTAACTTACAATGAAGGCCAAGTTTTCAACATATTATTCTCCACCTTTGTGCTGCAGCACGATTCCGATATCTACATCTAAAAAAATATGATATAAAGATACATTTAAGGTTTTTTTTTTGCAATCTAAGAAATATTTCTAGGTAAGAATGACTTAGCATGTATGTATGTTAATAAATTTCACCTTTCAATGAATTAATACCTGATATAGTATATTTTTATTTATACCTTTGACCAACAAACTACTGGGTACAGGCTTTAAACCATGCAATGACAGCTATAAGTGTTCCATCAAAATTATAAGAAAATATACCTTAAGTTGATACCTAACTAGTTACTAGGTTAAATCTATGTATATTCAACTTATCAAACTGAAGAATGTTGCTTATCCCTAAAGATCTTTATCTGGACAGGTATGCTATACACTTGTTAAAAATCTGAGGAAAAAAAGTCTAAGGCCCCATGTCCATAGACGCCACTGGATTACATGGATCATCCCGACTCTGCAGATACTCTCTCTGCCTGCAATCAGCTTAACTGAATAACACACCTCTTTCTGGCGCTAAGTAGAATACAAAAGAAGCTGGTGATTATATGAGTACCTTGGAAATAAGAGAAGGGCTGTCATTCAGTTACATTGGAAATAAGAGAAGGGCTGTCATTCAGTTACAGGGTAAGCTACAACGTTAACACTTAGCGAAAGTCTCTGCACACTTGGGTGGATCCACTTAGACCTATTGGAATGGGGTCTAAATATACAATATCTTGGTACTAGGAAGCTTAAAATTTGCATTTTTTTTAAAGAAGGTATTTTTATTAAATGTGATAACTGCAAAATTCAGGAGGCTGCATTTATCAATTCTCACAATTGATTTATAAAACTTTAAAAAAATAAAGTTTAAAAATGAGTAATTGCTCATTTGGTACTGAAGCTCACCATTTAAATTTATGCTGATGTAAAAACATCGCAAATAAATTTTTAATAAAAATTATAAAAAATCAAAATATAGAAATGTCTTACTTTCATATAAGTAAAAAGAAATAGTTTGTCATCCTAAAAAGCAGTAATGTACTAAAATTCACCATAATAGTTTGAAACAGAAATTCCATTAATATAGACACTGCTTATACTTGTTTCAAACAGAGTTTATCAATCCCACAACCAGAGTCTCACTGTATGTTTAGTGAAGTACAAACTGTCATTTTTAATCTAAAATCTCTGTAAAGTAGCAAGTTCTCTCTCCAATTCTTCCGTTTCTACTCTCGTGGTACACACTTCTGCTTGGAGTCTTTTTATTTTACCTGAATAAAAACAGTGCATGTTGGCATGGAAATATATGGAAATTTACCCATAGTAAAATCGAGTTTTACCCATAGTAAAATCATGGATTTGACAGCAACAACTTATTTCATCCAAAACAAAGAACTATGTATGTATACAAAAAACAAACAAAAAAAAAAGTTGTGAACTGCCCCTTTTTCTTTCTATTTTTTCATCATAAATAAATGAAATTGAGCTGCATTAAACACAGCATTCACTGAAATAATAAAAATATAAAAAAAACATTTTTTTGATGATTATAATATCATTGCACCTGATGAAATTTTTTCAGTACCTTCAACAAAAGTGCACCTCTCTGTCATTTTCTTCATGGCTCTTTTGAACAATTTCTGTGACTTGAACAGTAAAGCTAGGGCTGACTCATCACCACCATCATCATCATCTTTTTCTTTGTTTTCTAAATATAAAAAGATATAAACAAGTTTCAAATACTAGCGAAATTTTGCATTCATCATATGCTGACAACAAGACGACTTGTATGTTTTTCTGTTTCACCAAGAAGTCATTTTACTATACTAGTATACATATATAATTAAAAAAAACAAAAACATACTTCAAGCTTTGACTTAGCAAACTCTATATACAAGTTTTAAAATATTGTTAGATTTTCTATTGCAACTTAGGTCATGTTTGATATTGTTCTAAAAACAATACAGTTTAATGCACAGGGGCTTCAAAAAATAAAAAATATTAATGTAAAAGCTTGATGTAAGGGCCAAGTTATTAAAATATCACAGAAAGCAATGTACTAAATGTTTCCTTTGCAACAAAATGGAAATTATCAAACAAAATTATCTACCTGCAATAGCACATAAGTGATTGTACTTCATTTCCATTCTGTTCTTCTTGCCACCATTGCAGTGAACTGTTTTATCACTGTTTTTTGACACTTCAGTTCCATTGTGATTGACATCAGTCCCATTTTGATCAATTTCAGTCCTAGGGTTTTCAGTGAATAAGGTGTTAATATTGGTTCTACATGTAGTTTCAGGAACATTTGTTTCATCAACTGCTGGAGATTCAGTTGGATTGTTTACTTTGGGATTTTCAGCATGAAGTCTTTCAGAGGACAGTAATCTCACTAAAGTTTCAGTTGTACATGTACTGGTATGTTCTCCACAAGAATCACCCTGATTAGATGTTGTGGAGTCAGTTTTAACATATATCCCAGTCTCGGTGTTAGCACTGCTAATGCTACTTATATTCAGAGGACTAGTCCCAGCACTTATGTCACCCTGATGTTGAGAACCTTCATCAGATAAGGTTTTTTCTTCAGATTTAATTTTCAGGGTTTCATTTTCACATTCACAAATCCCAGGCATTGACTCCAATGCACTGACAGTGGTATTGGATGACCTGGGTTTTCCTGAAGCATCTTTGTTTTCTCTTGTATTCTCTATCTGAAGATCTGAGGAAGAGGTAACATTGTCATTATGGGAAAGGGCAGTTTGTTGTTCTTGAAGGTTCTCAGTCTCAAATTCTCTATCTCTAAAATGTACATGTTCCTCTGAGGTATTGCTGCAGAAGTTTTCTCTTATGTGTGTAAAACTTTCAGAAGCAGCATTCCCACTTACACCTATCAGATTCTGGATACCCATATTCTCACAGTGTTTTGGAGCATACTCAGGATTTTGATTGGTATCAGAACTTGAGCCTTCTTTCTGTGTTGACTGGAAATTTCCCCAGCTCGTATAGTTTGCATCATGGTAATTAACAGATCTTACAAGTCTATCTCCCTGTGACTGGCAGGAAACTGAAGGCATGGGTGGCAATTGCAAAGATGTCATGTTAAATTCTACACTAACCCTTGGTACATTCACCAATGATCTCAGTGGGAAAGGAATGGAACCTGGAAATGTTGGCAAAGGCACAAATGGCACACAGTTAGGGTTTGGCATATTTAATGGAAGTCTGGTACCTCTTGAATATAAAGAAAGACAGTGTCCCCTCAGTTGTGGTTCAGTTGCAGGTCTATTAACAGGAAGACAATGGCCCATTGTTGAAAACGGTAAAGGAAGAGGAAGATATCCAGCACCTGGCATAGAGGCAGGAAGATACCTTAGCACTGGTGGTCTTTGTGCGACTGGTACAAAATTTGGATCTGTAGGGTTCCATGAAGTGTATTGGCCATTTCCCCCTTTCAAAGGGGAAGTAAAGCCCCATACTGGGTGATGTTGCCAATATCCCTGAAGAGATGTAGTTTGTACTCCAGGTTGTCTATTTGTAGGGTTCAAAGCTGAAGTAATGTGGTTTCCTGGTGTTAAAGTGGCAGTAGTGCTCCCTACAAGATGGGTTTGCCCAGGTGGCCGCAGAGAGGCTGGCAATGGAAGATGTTTTTCATGTCCACTTGGAGGATTCCATGTTGACAGAATGTGGTCATTTCCTGGTGTAAAACTGGAAGTAGTGGCCCATACTGAATGAGGTTGTCCAGAAACTGTCACAGAGGAAACCAATTTTAATGACTGCATGTTACCTGAGGCATAACTATTATTAGGATTAACCAAAGGTGACTGAGGTGGTTCTTTACTCGGCAAAAAGGTGCCTGAAACATTATCCAAATTGGGAAGTGGTTGTCTTTCACATGCAACAAACGAGGGAGTACTTCTCATTGCTGGAAGAGGTTCATCAACTGATACAATAGATAAGGGCTTTCCATTACTGGGAGCATAGGCTAGAAAAGAATTCTCCAATTTCTCTTGCTTTGGCCTCAGTATAATGGAGCCCTCAATGTTGCTTTTGATTTCATTATTAATTGGTTTCAAATATGCTTTGCAAATTCTCTTGGGGATGCCAGTTATGTTATTATCTGTTTGAGTTCCAACTGCCACCAACAATGAACCATCTTCACAATTCTCATCTGCAGAGCTTTCTAATGTCCAACTCAAGTGTGAATCAACTTCGTCAGCAACCACTGCTTCACTTGTCTTGACCAAATCTGTCTGGTCTTCTGCTACTGTTGGCTGCCCATGGTCACTAACCTGACAACATGACATTGGTTTATGAAGTCCTGTAGTACATTCTCCTTCAATATTCTTAGAAAATGACTCTTGATCTATTTGAACATCATGTGACAAACCCTCACTTTCTTCCTGACCACCAGTTGACCCTTTGTTAACAGGATATGGCAAAGTCTCGTCCAAAGAATTTGGCACAGGTGCATTTTGCAGGACTGATTTTACTTTTCTCAGATGTGTAATGTCTTCATGTACTAGTAGTTTTCTTATTTTACATCTGGTAGGAAAATCATCTTCCAAGACAGATGAAACATCCTTTGAAGCTGGTGATGGTGAAGGTGTAACACTGGTATCTTCCTTGTCCCGTAATTGCCTCTTCAATACAAGTTTGTCATTTACAATCTCTGATGTGTGTTTAGAATGAACTGATGTTGGGAAAGATTTTCTTCTCTTCCGGGGTGGCATGTGGCGTGGACTATTACCACATTTCTCTGATAGCCTTTTCTGTTTTAATTTTTCATGAGAAAATCTACTTACAGGAAAAAGGCTGTAAAAGGAATCATTTTGTCCTTTGAGCAAAAAGTCAATTTGGTTTTGTGAATAATCCTTGCTTTCTATCTGAACATTTTTATCTGTACTGGATTGATCTTGATCCACAACTTGCTCAGAATTATGTTCACCCATGTTTCTTTTCTCTTCTGCTGAAGCATTTATCCATCCTCCTTCACATTTTGTGGACAAGCTGGACCCTATTTCTTTTGCACTGTCATGTCTAGAATATGACCCTAGGGGGGATCCACAGCAAGAAAGCAATGTATTTTTGTTTGTCTTAGATAAACATATCTTCTTGTGTTTAGAGTTAACCTTTGTATTTTGCCTCCTCCAAACATTTTCAAAGTATTCAACCAGTTTATCTGCATCTGACATTTCTATCAAGGCACAGGTTTCTGAGTGAAGAACAACACCAATGTGATGAGTACTGAACCACTCATTCAAATAATCAATACTTTCTTTCTTCATACGCTTACTTGTGATACAGAAGAAATCCACTTTGACCTTATAGAAGTCATCATTTTTTATGTGACCAAGAATTTTATTCTTGAACTGTGCAAGGAATAAATACTGTTTATCATCATGAGTCAAACAAAATAGTTTCTTCTGATAATAACAGATGGGCTGAATCTTCATTCTTGCTTGTCTTGAAAACCAGACCTAAAATTTCAAATAATCCATCATTAAAACATCTCACCTGTTCAAAATTGATGAACAATCTTGTAAACAATATAATTCAGACTGAGAACCAGGTCCAATAATGAAACAGGGCAGTCAAATGCACAGACATATTAATGACAAAACAAAAAGTGAGGAATATGCAGCCAATTTAACTATAATTTATAATTTTATATACAATATAAAAGCACATAAAAACAATGCCAATATTCCTTATCTTTCAGAAACCTGCTAAATGACATTTGGTGAGTTGTCCAATGCACACTAATACCAGGGCATTCAGTAACTCAGTGCGTACCTTAACTATATTTCAAAGGCACATTTGAAACGAAAAATATGCCAACATGTGTATATAGTTATGCAACTGTGACTCTTTGCATATGGTATTTTGAGTGTACTTCTTGTCTTATACAAAAAAGGCAAAATGTCTAGATATACTGCACCTACCACTCAGGATACTTCCACAACCATCTTTCAATCATATCCTAACCACTTTTAATGTAAAAGTGTAAGATAAAGTAAAATTCCAAAGGCTGCTAAGTGAAGGCTGCTAAACTTACAATTTTATGAATATATGACATTATTATTGACAGTACTGGAAACTTGCCCTTATAGGCTATTCACACTAGCACTTTGTCACCGTTATGCGGTAAACTCATATATCTGAAATAGAAAAATATAAATGTAAAGGGTCGGATTTTTACTTATCCGAACAATAGAGCGGATGCTTAACAGCGTATATCAGTGTGAACGCAAATAATCTTGGTTTAGGTGACCGCAATTCAATCGGAGTTAACTCAACCGCAGTTAACTTTCTAATGTGAATGGCCTAATAGTCTATGACAGCAACATTTACATGTACACAGTTAGGGAAAAAATATTAAAGGGATAATAACTCTTCGTATGAGGTCTATATTTCACAATAAAAACATTTAACTCACAGAAATATATTCTGTTTTACGACAAAAACAGCAGTTATAGCTATTATTCTGATATCTGAGCTTGTCTTCAGACCACGTGACCTCCACTGATGGCTATACTCTGTTATAATCTCTTAAGAGATTTTAACAAAAAACCAAACTTTTTAGAAAAAAAATAGGGACTAACTTTGAATGTAAAAATGGATTCATTAACCATTGGTAAGTATGGGAAAATTGTTGTTTACTCCAGGAAAATTCATTTTTTTGGCCAGAATGAAGAGTTAGGCTGTATTCCCAGAGCTTTTAGATCGATCTATCCCCGCAGGGAGTCTCACTATATTACTGTCAGATAATCCGGCTTAAATGTCCATCCGGCCTACTACAAGCTGTAAGGGGGTAATTAACTTTCGTGTCCGCTCGGCTGACAGCTATTTAGCGTGAACCCCCAGGGAGTCAGGTCAATCTAATTAAAACAGATCGATCTAATCTCTGGAAATGGGGTCTTAATTATTATATATCCCTTTAAAATGCCCGTAATATAACATTTTTTGTTTACAAAAATCTGCTCAGCCAAATTACACACTATACAGTATCATTAAACTATTTTGAAACTATTCGAAAATTCGCCAATGTCATGTCATAGACCTACATGCACAAAGCTACTAAATATTCAGACCTAATGTAGAACTGCGCGTTTGGGCGAATAAAACGTTTTATTTGCCCAAGAACTGCGAATCATTAAAAACGTTAAGTATAAGTTTCTACATAAGCATCACTTCACCTTAAATTAGATATTCTATAAAACTGCGGGTCTGGGATACTTAATTTGCGCCGTCATCCCGGGGTCGTCATCCCCACCGCTGCGTTCCCTGTAGATCTAGACTACGTATTACCAAGGAGTTATAACTCCTTGGTATTACACTGATGTGAACATTGTTCTACATTTGTTGCGGCCGAACGCTGAGAGCTTTTTAATAACTTGTTGAGTGGTGTTTAGTGTTGTTCAATGAAGTTTGAACGTAGTGAGAAACGTTCAGCGGGTCGACTCAACATTTCCTGTCGAGATAAGATGTCGAGAGGGTTTTCAACACCCCATTTGGTTTGGTCAAATTTAGCGCACGATGACGTCACATTGTGAACATGGCCGAAAGGGGTAAGCATGAAAGCAAAACTGCGTTAAAATTGTTCTTTAGGTCATGATTTAGTTATTTTTGCAAATAAAGAAGTTGTATTCAAGTATATGTGTGTCTCAACTTCATCTGAGACGGGACATACTGGAGCATTTACATTGACGGGAAACATAATTCATATACATTTGATGGAATACCTCAACAATATTGTTGTCGTTGCCCGTTGTTTTCTAGTGGCTTGGATATTAAGCACCCAATACGATTAATTTTTATAGATCTACCGGTAAAAGATAAAACGCTGTACTCAACACGCTTTGTTTGCTTATAATTAGTAAATATATTAGATGTATGAGAACGATCGTACGGCGGGGGTGCAGTGGAGAACATCTACTAGTGTGTGTATGAATGTTTATTGATCATAAAGAACCTTAACATACAAGGTACAGATCATCGATAGCGTACAAGCAAATATAAAATGGTCACAGAAATACAATACTAGATATNATAACACTACTAGCAATAATGACGCACAATTACAATGAGAAATAAATAAATAATTATATAGGTTATATATCCAGCTACAGTAGTTTTTATGTGTGTAGCATTTCGTTAACCCATACTATCTATCCATCCCGACTTTGCTAATGACACACAGGGATTATGTTAACTAGTGTTTTCTAGTGTGTGTGTGTGTGTGTGTACTGTGTAGGGTGGGATTTAACAGATAGACCATGGTGCTTTGATAGATCTACATGTAATAAGTAGTAATAGTAATACTAATGGTAATAAATTGCATTTAGCAGTAGCTCCCTTTTTAATGACCAGCCAGTTCATATATAACAGTTAAGCTGCTCATGACACACTTCCCTTACATGCACCTCTTGCAATGATTAGATACAGTACACAAACGACATCATATCATACAGTAAGTGACAGCTCCTTGATAATATTGTGGATCTTACTAAAGTGGGCATATGTGGTTCATATACCAATAAAGATGAACAATTTTCAAATATACTTTTAGTGCCGGAGGTAAAAACTGGAGAAAAGTTGAGTGCCACACAACGGGCTCGCATTGAAAGGAATCGCCAGAGAGCATTGTTACTGAAGCAATCTAGACTTACTAGTAGACCATACACAACTGGAAAAGAAGACAAGTAAGTTTTCTTTTTAGCTGTCCAGGACATTCATGTCAAGTTATTTTACCTCATATATTTGCAATGCTATAAATGATAAAATGATATCAGCTGAAATCTGAATGCATTGCTGTAGCTAGCACTTAGCAATTCTTTCTTCTAACGTTTGCATAAAGAATGGCTTATAAAAACTTATGGTGATTTAAAATGAAGTAAGTGGGAATTTTTGGCTTTTAATTACAGTGATGTCATTGGTAAGGTTAAAGTACCTGGTAAAGTGATTGACACTGGTGGAGGATTTCTTCTAGAGGAGGAGGACCAACAGGAAGCGGCCTCTACAGTCAAAATAGCACATCCTCCTGGTAAGACTTACACCAACAGTCTGCATTTAAATCAAACAATTTTTATCAAGGTTTTCCCAGCGAACCATCCAGCTGTCATTTTGACGGCTACTGACATCACTGGACTGTCAATAATTTCAAGGACTGCTGGATGGCTTAAGATATTTTTTTTTTTTTTGAAAAATGATGACTTGTACTCCCAGAAATTTTGTAGGATATGACACCTGTGATAATTTTGGATGGCTTGTTACCCCAAATCCTGGGAAAAGTCCTGGTTTTGATTTTTTTTTGTCCGACCAGACATGTCGGTCTCAAAGGTGTATGCCCTGGTGTAAAATCTGTAGGTATTGAAATTTACAAGAATGGATTCTTAAATGTAACAAAAATTTGATGTGTGACAATTTTGTACAATTGGAAACAGGAACGACTAAACCTTCTTTGCAAGGTTCTGGTAATCTCTTTCAGAGTTTTCTAAACTTGAGCAGAATATAGCTTGTCCTTTGTGTCTGGTTGAATTTAAGGCTGAATTGTACATGTCTGATTTCTTTTATCAGCTCCAGTGATAAGCACAGACCTCCTGATCTGCAATGAATGTAGTAAAGAGTTTATGGACTCATTCCTCTACAGTCATTTTGAAGAGTTTGTATGTGATAAATGCAGGTATCTCTGAAGTATTTTGTTCATTTGATTTTAATTATACAGATGATATAAATTGCATATTCTTGACTAAACTCAGAGTCATATGTACATGTTTGCGAGTTTTGAGGACTAGATCTGAAGGACTTCTTGTTGGGTAGATAATATATAAAGATTTAAAAAGTAAAAATGTTCAATTTACACTTTCTTATTGGAAAGAATGGTGTTCATATGACACTCATGAATGTGTACTTTGTTCCAGACCAAGTTATTTCATTTAATGTTGCAGGGATAATGAAGAAAAGCACAGCTTGATTACAAAAACAGATGCCAAAAACAAATATCTGTTGAAAGATGCAGACTTTGATAGAAGAGAACCCAGCTTGAGGTTTATTGTAAAAAAGAATCCCCATAATAATAGATGGGGAGAAATGAAATTGTATTTAGAATCTCAGGTAAGTTTCACACACTGATAAGCTTTATAAGGAACTAATCTTGGAATTTGGAAAATGATTTTGCCACCTGGCATAAATATTATCTATTTAGAAATGTGATTAAATTCAATACTGCCAAGAACATTGGTCATAGTACTCAATGTAATTTTCTTTTGTGTTGGGAAAATACCCTTTCATGAATTGTTTTCATTTAAGAAAGGCTAGTAAACTTGACCATGCAATCCCACAAGAAAGAACTTAAAAATTAATTATTTGGAACCTCGTTTATTCCACAGGTATATAAACGTGCAATGGAAGTATGGGGATCAGAAGAAAAAATAGAAGAAGCACAAGAAAGAAGAGCAGAAAATAGAGAGAAACAACAGCAGAAAAAGTTTGACAAGAAAGTGCAGGGTAAAAAATAATAAAAAAGCAATATATTCAAGTGCATGTAAATTTTGCAATTTTCCTATGAGATAGAAAATCCACAGTCACATTTCCAAAATTATCTCAAGTCAAGAATTTGTCTTTGTTTAGCCTACCTAGTCCTATTTAACCAAGTTGAGTTTCACAATGGATCTCAAATTATGCTTTTTGTCGAAAAAATAAAAACATTTATATGCTGACTTCGGCTTAATATAAGTTGGCATATTGGGTGAGGTAGTTAAGCCCAAAGTCTACAGTTGCAAACAACAAGGTTCCATGAATAGTATGTTGCTTTATATGATTCTTTGTCCAGCCTGTGTAATCAATTCTTGATACAGCCAATGGTTAATCCATAAAGGATATAAGTGCATTTTTCTTTTCAGCACTCAGAAAAGCAGTTCGCAGCAGTTTGTGGACCAAGGAGCTCGGAAACCATGAACATGAGTTTGGGGAAGAAGTTTATGATGAAGATAATGATACGTATAATAAAACATGTAAATCATGTGGGCACATTATGTCCTATGAGAAGATGTGATAACACGAGTTGTTATAATTATTACTGCAGATAGTTTATATATGTGTTGATGGGATGGCGAAGGCATCAGATATTGTAATGGACTGTCATGGCTTCCCACCCCCAACTGTAAGTGATGTTATTCATTGATCACTGCATTGCTTATAATGTCGGACAGTGGTGGCAATACCTCTGTGCCAAAAGCTGGGAGGTCAGGTCATTTCCATGGAGAATTGGAAACAAAAGTCTGGTAGTGCTAAGAGGAATACAATTTGCAAGAAAACCAGCTACAAATGTTGCAGATTGTTATTGCGCACCATTCGTGGTGATTCTAAGAAAGCAAAGAAAGTTATGAAAGATTTTAATGTACAGGTATTTGTTTAAGAGCTTTTGTCCAGTTTTTCTGTAAGGAATCATTTTACATAATGCTGTGGACTTGATTTGCGTTGGATGCACAGGCCACTTATACAGTATTATTGCTCATATGCAACAACTTCAGCTGTCACCCCCTACATTAAGCAGGGTCAACAGCACCACAAAATTTTTCCTAGGAAAATAATCAAAATAATGGCACCAGTAAGGCTACACAGGAACCTGTTGATCAAGAAATTTATTCCACAATTAAAGCAGGTGGCAATACATATACATTTGTAACAAATTTAGCAAGAAAAAGCTGTAATTGTATTATGTTGGGTGATTACGCTTGGCATTACTGTAACAACATAAATGGACAATGTTGTTAGGTGGTCATAAAAGAACTTTGAAATTATTACTTTTCACAAAAGAATTTATATTTAAAATCTTGTGAACCAATGATTTTGAGAAACCAATTGTCTTGCTTATTATGATTATGCAAGAACTGATAATATTTATTTGAATTTGACTGTAATGTCACTGACCTATTATATATGAAATTATGGTTTTAATATTGAAATTCCTGCCAATTTTTTCTTTGATCATTTAATTGAAGATTTGCACACATTCCTCATATGTTGAAAAAGGTTCATATTTGTATGGGGAAATAACAATTGTTTGAATCATTGGCAAGAATTTTTCTTGTCTTAATCTAAGATTCTTTCAGGAGTTTTCCAAGAGTAAAAACGAACATTAAATAAGTAAATCGACATTTCAGACATGCACTCATATCAGCGAACTTAGTATGACAGAATGTTGTGAAAGTTGTTCTTAAACATTAAAATATATCTTTAGGTCTACTCCAGATGTCCATTTCATTGCTCGGACAGCTGCTTTTACTTGCAGGCCATAGAGTTAAAATCGGAGAAAATTTAGAGACATGCACACAACCATGTCAAACTTTTATGTGCAATCAATGATTAAACAAATATTTAGCGCAAAATGTTGGTGCTGATGTCTCCAAGCAAATTCCATCAAATTTAATTTAATCTTGACTGGACTGAACAATTTGGAATTATCACAAAATAGTTCAAAATGTTATTTGGTACTCAGGGTAAGCCTGACTATCATGAAAAATGACAAAAACTGACGGACTGCCAGTATTGTTCACAACAGAGTCATAATCTGTGACATTGTCGGGTTTCTTGGGAGCAACCTGCATTGATGAACTACCCCCAGTATAATCTCCAGTGAGAACTCTTGCTTGGTACATGATTCTTCCACCTGTCCCACCTCTGGCATATCCAATAGAAGTTTGAGAATCAGTGGCAAAGTAAACGCCTGCTCCCAATGCTGTGCCTAGAAAGGGAGTGAATTTAAATGGGATTTTCATGTTAAAACTATCAAATAATATCGATAATTATATATTCTTTACAAAAAAATCCCTTCAGAAAGTCTAATGCAAATTATCACTTTGATTAATGTTAAATAAGCAACACATGTTGGATGAAATTTATTTTGAAATACTGGAATTTACAGTGTTTATTTTTAAATTCATGCATTTACTATTTTGCTTATTCCTTTTTTTTTTTTTTTGCATATTGAAATGAATTGCTGTATAATTTTATCCTACCATTCTTTCCGCAGTAACTTCTGTTGAAACCATTATGGTTGATGAACTTTGTACTGTTGGTATCTGTTCCATGATAGCATATGTGTTCAATAACTTTTCCAGGTAACCTCTTCTTCATCTCCTCCCTCTTGGCTATGTAAGGCAGGTAAAGTTTTGGATTCTGGATGCGCTCAATCTAAATGGAAAATGTGCAATTTATATAATATATTCAGTAATCATAGCTAAAAAAAAGCATTTTGTAGATGATAGGTAATTTTATCCACTACTGAACTGGACAGGGCAAGTGGTTCTACAGCAGCCAGTACACATATGACATACTTGACAATAAATGGCTAAGCAGATAAAAATTTAACAAGGCAGCAAAGTTGTCAAAAGTACAGACAAAAAAGCAGAAAATAAAGATCCACAAAAGAACGTTATTTTTCCAATTTAGGTGCAATAAAGCGATGCTTAACAGCAATGTCAATGCCAAATATGAATTATGTACAACAGGGAACATGGATGTTACTGTTAGGAACACTTTTCCGTGTGGTATGCCTATTGCATAAAGTATTATAAATGCCGAAAAAAACTCAAATAACAGGATAACTACAAGAAAAATAGATCATGTGGGTTTTCAAACCCAACCTTTATCTAAGCCACATTCATCAGTCCTGTACATTTGAAGACAATAAGCCAATTGGTTTTCCTAAAAATATGTTATCTGTATTGCATACAGTATAATATGTGCTGAATGAAATACATTACTTCAAGACAAGCTGGTTTTCCAATTTGAGGTATCTGTCAATCCTAAGAATCATTCTTTTAAGTTACAAAATGATAAGTAATTTTTCCTTTCAAAGGGTTTGTGGTTGCAGTGCACAAAGTAAGTTTGTTTTTTTTTTTTTGTAAACTTTGATGCAATACTATGTAATGATTAACTATATATAAGATCATGTTTATTTGTTATGAGACCTACTTTCTGAGGAGATACTCCACTCCCAGTGGCCTTGAATTTCTTTTCCACCTCTTGATACTCTGCTGAGGAGGAGTTCAGGGGAACAAGAATGACACTGGTATCTTTTGGCATGGGACTCCAATGACGTGGCAGAGCAAAGTTCCCACTAGCTGAATGAATAAATAAATTGATACAGCAACAGAGAGAGTCTCTTTTGACTGAAAACTGTTACAAAGGGTTGCAATATAAATAAGAGAATGAAAACCTTTTAATAAAACTGAAAATGCATCCTCAAAGAAAACATTTCATGGAATGCAATACCTTTCAAATCCTTTCTTGTAACAACTTCACTCTTTCCACCTTGGCAGCAGACTTGCATGTTACTGAAATCTAGCTTGAATTTCCTTCCTTTTTCTGAATATTCATACTCCTGTCTCTTTTTCTTATAAGCTTCTTCAATTTCTGCATTTCTAAATGGGTCGTAACTATATTCTTTGTCCTTATAGAAGAAGGTCCACTGGATGTCTTTCAATTTTGCAGCATTAATCACTTTCTGGTTTTGTTTTTTTGCAATTTCATCAAGCATCTTCTGCACCACATCTTGGACTTTAAGGACATCAGAAGGTCTACCTCTGAGCTTCATTACTTTGCTACGAGAACGCTCATCAATTACCTCCACAGCAGCATCTTTAGCTACATCTGTGATCTTTTTCATCTAAAAATAAAAGAAACATGTGACACATCAAGGAAATTCATCCAAAAATTTATATATTCATAAAGCTGAAGCTGAGAAATGTGCAACCAATTGCCAGTATCAATACTGAGTTGGTGACAGCACACGTGTATCTCCAGGATGCAAATAGGCTGTGTGGTATTTCCTGATGAACATAAAGATACACATCAGGTTCCAGATCTACTTTACCATTTTGAAAACAATATTCCTCAGGTCAAAAGAATCTGAAAAATGCAACAAATTCATATACTAGTCTGTATTTAACAGATATCACATTCGATTTCTGGGTTTACTGCAGAAGACGAAAGTTTTTTTGAAAAATACAGTGTCTACAAAGCCAACATTTTTAAAACCTAAAAGTTGAATTACGTAATGAAAATAACACAAAAACAGATATACTGAGACGAAATATTTTAAAATACCTTTGATTAAAATGAAATTTAACTCTTAAAATGGCTTTAGTGCACCTGTTTTTTAAAAAGGTATATATTAGTATAATTTTATATCATGCAACTATTCTACCTGGTCTCCAGAAAGTTTTCCAATGTTATCATTCTCAATGGACTTTGTAAGTATCTCTTTTTCTGCCAATTTTTTAATTTCATCTTTGAAATTGTTCAAATCATCTCTTCTTGTGTAATAAATATCAAGTGACAATGCCATTGTTCTTTTTCTCTGGAACTTGGAGCCTGAAACAAGAATCCTTTCTACTGAAAGCTGATCATTATATTGAAAATCACATCAGTTTCATTTAAATGAACTATATGCCTTCCTTCAGTTCATTGCAAGTGTTGTGATCGATCGAAATTTTAAAAGGGTCTCTGGATGACAAGTTACACAATCATTTATGCTATTTTCAAGCAGTTTCTTCAAACAAAATAAGTTGGAGTCATAATACCTCATATTTTTGCACTTCATGTAATGTAATGCAGCACATAAAATGAACTTCATATAATATAATATTCAACTCTCCTATTGGTATACCTCCTTTCTCACTTTGCTCTTGCCTTCTACTGTTACCACTAAGTTTTGTCTTCATAGAATCTTGGAACACTTCAAGAAGTTCCACCTGGTGGAGAGTAATGCGGACTAGCTCCACAAATCTGGGTTTATGTCGGGAAAAGAAGTCTGCAATACCATCCAGCATGCTATCTGCAATTGCCTGGGGACTGTGATGCATTGCACCTAAAATGGACATGTCCAGAGTTGTTTACCCTCCTTTACTTGCATATCTTACTGGGGTGAACTATATTCCTATACTTGTAACTGTTTTTAAATTATTGTTGTTACCTCTGGTAATTTTTATTAAGATGCAATTATCTGATGAAGATTGTTTTGCTTGATACTTATCAGGAATTGCCTATAATAGTATATAGTCCATGAAAAAGCTTTTGAAATTATATGTATTACTGCATTATTAACTTGCCATACCACTCATTATGGATTGTTCAGAGCTGGATTTTTTGTTTTTAATTCCCCCAAGTAAAATACATCATAAAATATTTTGCACTTCTTACAGAACTTACCAGTTCCAAAAGCTGGCATGGCTACAGTCTTGAACTTCTTGTTTTCTGCCAGAGCCAAGCAGCCACAGACAGCCTTCCTCCAGTTTTGATGGAAATGTCTCCCATCCATGTGTATAATACTCTTACATTTCATTCTTCCTGCTGTTGTGACTGCAAAACCATCGGTTGTTTGGCCTGAAGAATCAAAGCACAAAAAAGTTAAATGGTGTGTCGTATCAAATTTGATGGATCTGATGATGTAAAATTTCATTTTCTTTGGCTGACATATCATGTATTACTATTTCTTTCAATGCAAGAATACTCTCTCAATAATCTATAACAAATTATAACAAATCTTATCAAACTTACTTACATGTATGTCACCTATTCATCCCGTGTTAACCACTGTCAACTTTTAAAAACATTGAATTACCCATACCTGCTTTTTTACATGCATCCTCTACTTCTTTGCCTCCAGCTCTCTTGATTGCCTTGGAAACACCACCTAAAAGTAAACATTAATCATACACATATTCCATATATTAAGACTCATTAATCAAAACAATAAAGTCCATTGTTGAAAAAAAAAAGCAAGAACACATATATAAATGTTATATATCCACAGCATAATTACCTTTTAGGACCATTATATGGAGGATACTTCTATATAGTAGAAGTAATTACAAGTAACAGATAGAGTAATTTGAACAAATTTATTTATCTCCCAAACCAGTATCTTACTAGGTATGCCTTAAAAAGATGATTCGGAAGTTTTGAAAAGGGTGCAGTTTTTTTTTGGTTAAAAAGTACACTTTATGTTTATTACCAAAAATTATGATATTTGTTAAAAAATCAACAAAAAATACAGTGTTTGAAATTTGAGTACCTATGTTATTCAGTAAAACTGTTAACCTTACACTCACCAGCATCCAAATTAAGTTTGTCATTGGTACTATTAACGACAACATCCACATCTTCTTTTGTTAAGTCACCCTGTTGAACCTGAACTTTTATCTTTCCAACCTTCATTTGACAATAACCTCTGCTATTCTGACTGAAGTTGCTGAATATGGAAGCTGATAAATGATGAAAAACATTAAGCTGATTACATGTACATACATACGCAATTAAATGTTTACAATCTTTTTTTATACATCTTAATTTGTCATTATTTTAAATATTCAGTATTTTTAGAGTTGCTGACTTCAAAGTATTTAGCTACATGTAGTTTAGCAAACAGTTAGAAAACAGCTATTGTTCAAAAATTCAAAAAATTTTTGTCAAGAAAGCTCAGGATTCTTAATTTGGTTTGATAAAGAAACTTCTAACTTTAGAGATTAAAATAACATTATGTGATACCATAGATCAAATATATAATCAATTAATAAATCAAAGGGGTATATTTTGCAGAACATTTTTGCAGATTTTGGCATGCAGACAAATTTAATAGTGTAGGC
>NW_019775380.1:576673-684627 GCF_001039355.2 Lingula anatina
AACAAAAAAAAAAAAAAAAAAAAAAAAAAAAAAAAAAGGGGTATTTTTTGAAAAAATTTTTTGGAGATTTTGGGAAAAAAAAAAAATAAAAAAGGAAAAAAAAAAAAAAAAAAAAAAAAAAAAAAAAAAAAAAAAAAAAAAAAAAAAAAAACACTCTCATACTGACCAGGTTTACTGGAATCTCCTTCCTCATCTTTTCTGCTTGGTGATTTTGAGAACCAACCAAAGAAATATGATTTAGAGACATTTGGCTCTCTTGTTTTACCCCCATCTTTCAAACGTTGCATTTCAGCTTCAAAATCCTTACAAAATAGTAAAGCAAAATTGATTAAACCACAGTAGCAGGTTATCATGACAATGATCTTGCACATGATTTGAGACAAAGTTGTGTTATACATATATAGTGGTATATTTCACAATTTGAAGTCCATTATTTGATTAAAGAACAAAGGAATTCTTTATGAAAAAAAAAAAAACTCGTTACATCAAAAAATCATAAATGATTGTAAGATAAACTCACATGCACTGTCTGGACATCTCTCTCAAAAACAACCAAACGAACATCTTTAATCTTTGTATTGGGGTTTCGTATGCCAAATTCTTTCACTTCATCAAACAAAGCCCCTGCAACCAGCTCTGCAGGGAAACCCAGGCCTCCAGTGCCAACAGAAGGGAAAGCAATAGAACTATGGTCACCACTTTTATGTGCATTTTCTAAGCAGCCCCTTACAATGGTTCTCAAAACCTAAAAGGGAATTAGAGGTAAGTTCTCATTTTAATTTCCATTGTACCAAGTAGAACTATTCAACAATAACTATATGTAATAACTATTTTTCATTCATATTTCTTTATGATCAATAGTCTATGCAGTCAATTTATTGTCAATTTTACAGTTGAAGTGCTTTTGTACATACACAAAATGCTGTACAAGATCAAAACATTAAGTGTGGCAGTATTACCTTTATTTTAAAAATCATTATAAATATTTTTGAAACACTTTTTTTTATCAAATCTTACTTTTTCTGAATCACCCTTGCCCTCATCCCATTTAACACAAGCACAATGATAGACTTCAAGACAGGGCAGTTTGTAGCCTTGAGTGCAAATTATTTCTCCATGCTTGATTTGTCTTTTCCTTGAAAGCTCAGATTGCAATTCTTCTCCTGCCTTTTCGAGCAGAGCCCTGGACAAAGCTCCTTTGCTCAAGTCAAGATTTGTCTGTGTAGTGTTTACAATAACATCCACCTGGAAGAATCAAATTTTAACATGTATTAGGTATATAAAAATGAAGTGCTCAGTTTGTCACTTTTCAGAGATATGAGTAAATTACAACTTATCACACATTTAATAAGAATCTAATAAGTCAGTTATTACTTGTTCTTCTGCAAGCTGGCCTTTCTTCAGTGTCACTTTAATCCGTTCCTTGGTCATTATCATGTCTTCCTTTCCACCTAGAGGAATGAAGTCACCGTCACTCTGTTGCATATCCTTCTCTATTTCCTCATCAGTGTCGGCATCAGTATCCCCACCTAAAATTAGAACACACATTTTGTAATAGAAAACAAGTTTTTTCTACTTCAGTACCAAATTATAGTCAAAGAAAAGTAATTACACTAGTACTATGATTTCATTTTAGTAGTTAGTCTAAGTGATTTCTACAGTGTCTGTTCATGAACAAAATGTTAAACCTGACAAACAATAATATTATTCACCAATTAAGACAAGTTTTTTACAAACATTATCATTATTTCTTAAATCTAACTGGTTAAACAAACAAACAAACATAAAAAATTACTACTTTTTTACTTTTATATCAAAATTATACCCAATACTAGTAAGAAAACATCATTTAAAGCAAAATTAATTTTATGTTATATTTAAAATCAAATGCTACAGGTTTGAGTTTTTAAAGAAACAAACAATACACTTGCCTCCTGAATTAATCACTTCAAAGTCATTCACGGAGTATCCATCTTCTTCATCTTCAGAAATATTGCCTCCAGCTGCAGCACTATCTTTCAGGTTTTTGGCAACAGCAGATGCAAACAGATCGATGATGTCTTCTCCTCTATCTACAAAATGGATTTCTTTCAGACCATCCGGTTTTGACCTTGAGCACAAGTCACTCGCAGCTTTCACCATGGTCTCAGTGGCCTTTTCTTTAGGATAACCAAATATACCAGCACTGATTGCAGGGATAGCCACAGACTCAACCCTTTCCTCACTGCACTTCTTCAATATATTTTCCACTGCCCTTTGAAGAGCTTCCCTTTCCCCAGATCTTCCCCCCCTCCACCTTGGTCCTACTGCATGAAAGATGTGCTTGCAGGGAAGCTTTCCAGGTCCTGTTACCTCAACCTCTCCAGCATCCAGACTGGTCCTCCGTTTATTCATGATATCATCACACTCTCTTTGAATTGCAGCACCACCTAAAAAGTGAAATATAGAATTTACCTAAATATTAACTTACCGTAGTGTATGAAAAGATGAGCTTGTGGCTTTTCAGAAAAAGAGACAGTGAAAATTACTACACACACACACACACACACACACACACACACACACACACACACACACACACACCTTGCCAAAATTGTTAAAGTAAAACTGTGCCACCACTGGCTGATGGATTTTATAGGTTTTATTTTTTTACCTGCTTTTTTAATGGCACCATCCAAACCACCACCAGAAGCAAGTCTTTCATTTGCAGTATTAACAACTGCATCAGTGTGGTACTTGGTGAGATCTCCCTGGCACACTTTGAACACAATACCAGACGGATGGTTGAACTCTTGAGGGACACATTTTCCAGCATGTCCTGGGCCTCTTCTACCCGATTTCTCAACAATGCAGTTGTTACTGCCTGCAGTATTCTTCAACAGGATCTGTCCTCTTTCATCACTATAAAACTGTGCCACCACTGGCTGATCGATTTTATACGTTTCTTTTTTAATTGTCTCTATAATAGCCACTGCAGTCTTTGTAGCTTTCTCCACACCATCTGGATTCCCCTTAATGCTGAAACCACATTTACCAGTTTCTGATACTTTGAGGCTGATATCAACTGCAGAAAACCTTAGGTCACGCTCAACTTTGTTGACCTCCTCCATCTTGAATTTCTGGATGTAAATTGCTTTTGGGTAAGCGACTTCTTCAAAATGTTCTACAACACTGTGGCAACGTAAAAATGACTGGACATGATTTTCAATTTTATTGATTGTATCTGCCAAAGCAACAATAGTCAGATGCTTTTTTTGAGGAGATACCTGTATGTCAATCAAGTCCTCATAGTCTCTACTCAACTGGTCCTTCATATCTTGCCATTTTCTTTCTCTGATAACAGCACTACCACCTTCTTGTACTGAAATTTTTTTCTCTTTAATCTTCTGTTGTATCAATTCAATAGCTTTCTGTATTTCACACTGACCTGACTCTTGACTGGACAAAGCATAAATGTTTGCCTCATTAGAGCCACACATAACGTGCACATTGAGGCTTCTTTTCCCGAACTCTTCCTGCAAAAATTGGCAGCAACTCTCTTTTCTCAAAAAATCCAGGACAGCATTGGTAACTGCAATCCGCTCTGTTTTGATCTCTTGCATGTATTGAAACAGTTGTATTTTTGCTTCATCCACTTTGACAGGATGTCCCTTTAAATTGACAACTTTGTTGGAAAAGTCTGGCTCTATTTGTAACAATGGGCAACTTTCTCCTAGTTGCTGCAAAAATGGGCCATTCTCCAGAAAATATACTGCATAGTCTTTCATCTTGACCTGGCTGCTCACAGAATGGGCATCTTCTTGAACAGAATGAATTGTCTCTGACATCCTTTGTAAGACTCCTGATACATCACCCTTTTCTCCCACTACCTGTATGCACATATTCTTTTCGTCTTTGTGAAACAATAACCTTCCTGGGTAAGACTGAACCATTTCATCTACACGTTCCCAAATTACACTTCCAATGTTACTTGGGACTTTAATCTCCTGCTGATCATAATTTTGGAGAAACTGTTTCATTGCCTCTGATATCTTTGCACTCCAAACTTCCATTTCAGAAAATGCATTGGCCATATTAGGACTGATGGTGCATTCCACTATCAAGGATGTGGTACCTGCTTCTTGCTTTACAACATCACTGACATCACCAAAGTATTTCTGTAGCATATCTTTCAGCTTTCTATGATGTTGAGGAGCTGCCTGCAGAAATTCAATGAGCAGTGGATCAACATAGAAGTCTTCTGGTGGAGGAATGGCCAAATATGGGACATCTGTATTTTGTGGATTAGTGACACCCAAGCAAGGATAAAAAGGGATGACTACAACCCTCTTTTCTTCAATGGTGTAAGGAGAGGCTTCACATATTTTGTCCACCACTGAAAAAAAAATGTACAAGTATATGTGATTAAAAAAAAGTAAAAAAAATACCAATCAAAGAAATTGGTGAAAAAACACTTTTGTTTTCACATATCTTTTAAACTATTTTATTGAAAAAATTACAATTTTCAAACATAGCACATATATATACTTACTATCATCCACTATTAAAAATGAATCTAATTGTCAAATACATGATGTTACACGTACCTACATTTTTATTTCATAAAAAAAAAAACAATCTTCATCCAATAACAATAATCACCTTTGTAATCATCAAAAGTAATCATAGCCACTCTGGTTCTGTTTTTGGAAACCATATTCACTCTACAACTACACCCAAGTTTCTCAAAGTGCAGTTGAATGATGGATTCAGTAGTAGTTCCTTTTAAACCATGTGCTTGAACAGCAGTTGGATATGAGACAGGCTCTATGTTGAATTCACCCAAACTACCATCTCTGCCTTTTCCTCTTCTCTCCATGCATTTCTCTTTAAATGATGCAAAATCTAAAAAGGAATATATACAGTGGACAATTAATACAATTTTTCATAAGATAAACAATTTATACAATCCTTCATAATGTGCTGTTACAGTGTATATGTGCTTTGTAGTTAGGATTCATTCAAGAGCTAATACCATGATGAGCATTTAATATAATTATTTCTTCTTTTAACCTATATATCTATTTTTAGAAGCTAGGTATTTTGATGACTTATAAATATTCTGTAAGTACCATTACAATATATGGTGTAGTAATGGATTTACTATTTCTTTTTACAACAATAAATCATTCAGAATAATTCACAAATTGATATGTATGCCAACAACAAAGTACTTGTCAGTTTAAGCCCAAAATCAAATTTATCAACCTTTTCATCAATGGGAATTCCATCAGTCAGCAGACATAACTCTAGGCTTACCAATATCTGTTGAAAATTTCACCAAAAGGACCCTTGGGCTTTCACCATACATAAGAGTGATGTCTTTTCCATCTATCCCAGAGATATTTTCCAAGTACAACATCAAGGTGGATTTTAGGTTTGGTTTGTATTGAACCAGATTTGAAAAGAGCAGAAGCTTTGGATTCAAGGGTAAAGGACAAGATGACACAGCCTTCAACTTCTCACCCTCAAGTACGAGAGTCATTTCTTTAGATTTTTCCAGAACACTGGTAGCATCTGAAAAAAAGTAAAATGTGCATTTTAGTTTTCACGTCAGTTCTCATATTTTAACTAGAGGATCAGAGAGGCGATACCGCCTCCGAATATTGTACCACCAGCTGGAGCAAGCGCATTCGTATAGACCCCCACATACACAAAATAAGGGACACAGCCACCAGTCTTTTGCTTGACAAGCTGTAAAAATGCAATCAACAAGAATTTTCAAAATATGCAAAAAAAATATATATATAACTTAAAATGGTACAATCAAAGTTAAGTTCATCAAAAGGTAGGTCAAAGGTCAATTTCACAGTAAGATTGCCAGTATATGACTTCCTATTCAAGTTCAATAGTAACTATGGACCTATCTCTGCCAGTTTTGGAGATAAAAGGAAAGCAAAATTTGCAAAGTTCAGTTCATGGTGAAAAGTAGGTCAAAGGTCAATTTTGAGGTCACATTTAGATTGCCAGTATATGACTTCCTATTCAAGTTCAATAGTAACTATGGACCTATCTCAGCCAGTTTTGGAGATAAAAGGAAAGCAAAATTTGCAAAATTCAGTTCATGGTGTAAAGTAGGTCAAAGGTCAATTTTAAGGTCACATTTAGATTGCCAGTATATGACTTCCTATTCAACTTCAATAGTAACTATGGACCTATCTCTGCCAGTTTTGGATATATAAGGGACTAAATGTTATAATTTTGGAGTTACAATAATGTGCCATAGATGGCGGCGGAGCCGGCAGAACATGTGGGTCGGGACTAAAACCATGTGTACCGTCTGCCTCGCCAATCCTTTTTTTTTATTTTTTCAGGGTTCAAAATTTATTATCCATTACCGTACTGCACATTTTGCTTTCACCACCAATATGTACTTTTTGATACAGCGTAACTTGAAAGCCGTATGGAATATAAAAAAAACGGAGACCACCTCCAGTGTTGGGCTTTACATGCTCTACAAAATGCAAAAAAGAATGGGTCTCTAGCATTAACGGTTCCTGAATTAGAGACAATTTTCAGTTTCGGTATCTTATGGCCGCTACTCCCGTGAAAATGCACCGATTGACCCCAGATGAAAGATGACCCCAAGGGTAACACTTTCCAATAATATTATTGGTTAAGTCTGTCTGGTGTCTGAATAACAGCGCAAATAATTTTTTTTTCGTAAAAAAATTCATTTTTTTGAAAATTTTAGCCTGTTTGACCTTGAAAGAAAGGTCAAAGGTCAAATCCAAGGGCATATTTGAAATCTACACATATGACTTTTGGAAAGCCGTCTGTAGAAAATTTTCCCATAATTCCTTCTGTAGGGTAGATAATTAGCAATAAATTTTGCCATTTTTGGACAAGGGTGTATTTCAATGAGTGCCACACCTAGACCCCAATACCGACAAAGCCCAAATTTTACGTGGAACGAGTTGAGATTATAGGTGACCTAAAGCCAAGAGATGGGTATGGCAGCCCTTACCGTCTAGGAGGAGAAGCGGTAACGGTGAGATGGCGGCGGAGCCAGAGGAGCCGGCGGAGCCGGCGGAACATGCGGGTCGGGACTAAAACCATGTGTACCGCCAGCGCCTAAGCTGGTGGTACAATAAGAATTTCTCTATACCTATATACTACGCAAATATTATCACAAATCTTCAGCATTTTCTCACTTTCCACTAGAACTATCAACTAAACAGCAAAGGCTGTATTCCCAGAGCTTTTAGATTGATCTATACCTGCGGGGAGTCTCACTAGATTACTGCCAGATAATCTGGCTTAAATGGCTGTCCTGCCTACTACAAGCTGTAAGGGGGTAATTAACTTTCGTGTCCGCTCGGCTGACAGCTATATAACGTGAACCCCCAGGGAGTTAGGTTGATCTTAAGTAGATCGATCTAATCTGTGGAAATGGGGTCAAAGCACAGATACCAAACAACAAAAATACCTTAAAACAATATTGGAAAACAAGGCAGCAAAGCTGTCAAATTTACACACAAAAAGCAGAAAATAACAATGCACAAAATGGGCTACTGTCAATTCTGATACAAAAGTACATTATGCTTAACTGCAAATTCAACATCAAATTGTAATTATCCTCAACAGGTAATACCAATGTAAGTAAAATGTGTAACAAGCAAAAGGCTTCAGGCCCATGGGAGTTTAAGTTCACACTTTGAAAATGCCAGAATGGCCCCATCATGCTGATTTTCGAACTTGAGCTGCATTTGTAAATATTCATCAGCTCTGTAAATATAAAGCCAAAAAGTAAAACTGTCTTCCACTTATGGTGTTAACGCTGAAAGTGCATGGCGACAGCGATGCTGGCGACTGCAGACGCAGGTGATGGCAATATGTAAAGACACATTTGTGTCTGTACATAAAAAAAAGTAAATATAGGAGTAAAAATGCCATTTGGCACTTTATTTTTGTCAGTATTTTGGCTGTCAAACATGAGAGGAAAGAGTTATTGCACTAAACAATAGTCAATGGCCAATGTTCCAATTCAACAAATACTTCATATATTTCAAAGTGGTTTCTATTGTTTTAAATCAGTACAAAGGTTGATACAATATTGAATAATTAGATACAGGAAAAAAACTCATTTTCGGCATTTGGATGATAATAAACCCTTACAGTTACAGTACCCTTTATCAGAACAAAAAAGGCCAGACAATGTTATCTATTGTAGACCACACTAATATGCAGCAGAGTGCAGTATATATACAAGAAATTTACTTTTTTAAAACTTTTTTTATAATTGGAAGATAATTTACCCTCAGCTTCCTCAAAAGTGATTTCTGCCTGGCCACTGCCTTCTTTGTATACTAATTTCTTCACAGGACCACCTCCACTTCGACGCCGACTCTCAAAATACATCTTCAATGTCTCCTCTTTTGTGGTAGTTTTGATTCCAGAGACCAGGACAGTGACTCGACCATTCCATGTTTGATTGGTGGCAACTGTATCCTCAGTGGTAGGCCAAGAAATCTGTAAAGTGGCTCCATCTAATGGTGACTTCCCTGTTCCTGCCTTCACAAAGTTGGCAGCACCTGAATTTAGAATTTAGAATTAAAAAATATAAGTAAATTCAAAGCTCATAAAGTATAAATCTAAGAAATACAGCTTTAATATTCTGACTGGTATAAAACTTACCCTCCGAACTTTCAAATGTGACCAAAGCATGTCCACTTCCTCCAGAATACTGCAAATCCTTGTACCCTTGGGCACCACTACGCTTTTCATTTTCAAAGTATAACCTTAAAGCATCCTCAGTTGTGTGATGCTGGATCCCAGTTACAATGACTGTGCATGCATTACTAAGTTCTGGCAGCCAGCTGATGGTTAGAGTTGAATCCTTCATGGTAACAGTTCCTCTTTTAACTAACCTATCAGCCACTAAAAATATGTAAACATTCAGAATAACTTGGATGTACTGTTTAAATCCAGCCAACAGAGATTCAAGTCACAGATAGAGACTTCATATTCATCTGAAGGTCAAGTCACTCTGATGCTTGTGGGTTCAGAAACTCCAGACATGTTTTAATGGATTAGAGAAGCTTCAAGACCCCCAGCCAAAGGTGTACAGTTTTGTACCAAATAATACCAAATTGAATGCACAGTTCTAATTAGAACAGATGGGTTTCAAAGCAATTATATTCATTATACTTTATTTTATGACTTGGCTTCACAAAATAACTCTCTGGTCAAACTCACCACTGGCATCCTTGAAATGGATGATAGCTTTGCCAGTGCCAGGTGTGTAATCTAGGTCTTCTATTGGACCACCATCACTCCTCTTTTCGCTTTCAAAATACATCTCCAAGTGGTCCTTACTGATGTCTGTCCCAATGCCTTGAACTAACACCCCTAACTGCTGACTTGTGGCTGCTTCACTGGACTGTTCTACAGATGTCATGGTAGGTTCTAAGTAAAACAAAATCAAAAAGATGAGAATAAACAAAAAACTTGCTCGGCCCATTCATCATTTAAGCCAATTATCTGAGTCATAAAAATGCACCTCAGCATAATATGTACCATACCTAGCACAATCGATGCTTTAAGAAACCTCATACAAGTGGTGGTTGTATAAAGGGGAGTTTTGAATAGACTATGAAACATGTTACAGCATCTTTTTTCACCAAAAACCATAACAATCTCTCTCCATCATTGAAGATCTTACAGAGAACAAGATTACATTCAGTCAGATGGCAACCGGCTGAAAAACGTAACGTCATGGCGGTTATTTGAAACTTTTCAGTGAGTCCGCGTCACGAAGTAGCGCCGTTTCTGGACAAATGCGATGGCTGACGTGAAAAATTGTACCTTGCAAATAAAACCAGTTTAAAAACAAACAAGGTTGTTTTGAGTTGTGATTTTGTAAAGATAATAAGAAAAGTTCATGCTCTTACCCTCGATTTCAAAGGATTACTGAAATATGATAAAATTTAAATGAAGTATGTTCACGATTTTGAATTTTGAAAATAAAATCGTTCTCAAAATGAGTATCGTAGGGGGTGGGACTATGTTGCGAGAAAAAAGTTTCCAGGCCTAAATTTATCTCATTTTTAGATATAAGTTAAAACACCACCTAAGGTTTAAAATTTCAAAGTTTCAAGAACGTGTTATTTCTTGTATTGTCACCAGAAGAAAAAATCCAAGATGCACCTCAAATAATGACGAAAAAATGGCGGTCTCAGACCGTCGCAAAAAGTATATTTATTTGGAGGTTACATCTTTATTAAAAATATCAACACATATATCATTTCAAAGAAAAACGATCAAGTATTATTTCTGTCACTGTACCTTTCGTGTATGCGTTCCTGAAAAGTTTTACGATGACCTTGAACTACTAAAGCATTGTGGGAGTTCCTATTGAACGGTCATGGTTAGATATATTCCCGCCGATAACTGAATTTTCTATCATTATTTAGTGTTTTGTATGGTATTTTATCGTTTATAAAAGAAAAATGATCATAAGAAAATGTCCTGATTTTATTTATGTATTCTAATATCATTAATGCAGGAGATTATATGTTGACCTATTTATAAAACAACGCGCATATTTGTAATAAAAAGTATCCAAAAAGTATCAAAGATTCGAATGCCACATTCCAAATAGCAGGGTAGCTTAGTCCATTATTGCAAAATAAAAGGGAGTGTGGGTTTAAAAAAGGACCAAGATTTTAGAATAAATCGCTTAAGATTTGCTTTGCCATACTATACAAGTACACTGTATATATTACGTACGTAGCCTATATATGTATATATGCGTTTTTGAATAATATCTTAAGTTGGAAAATTTTGGATTTCTATGGCAAGTTTAGTGCTTCTTTCCCATTAAATGTCATTTTTTTTTGTCTTATTTCCTACTAATTAAACTCCTCCACACCACACATTGAAGCTGTTCTCGGTCATTATGAAGTCGGTTATTTTACTATGAATAAACAACAAACTATATAAGCAGAGCCGCAGTCCGTAATGGTAAACAGAATTTAGATGTTATGTTCAGTCTACTCGTAACTCAGGATTGTGCAGATAAGCTTTAAGGCAGCAAATTTCGTGGAGGATTCGCAACCGACTTGACTTGTGCAGGTGCGATATAAGGCTTAAATATCTTCTTTTGAAATAAGACATCTAGAAAGGTAAAATGATTTTAACACCTAAGATATTATTTATTTTACTTAAAGGGACATTTTATTGTGCAAATAAGTGATAAGTATATTGATTCTGGAAATTTAGTGAAATCTTTAGACCTTCACTTGCTTCTGTATTGGAGAATATGACGTCAGGATATGGCTGACATCTAGCGCAATAGAGTCAAAAATGGACTTCAACAGCTCGCATAAAAAGTTTCCACAAATAAATTTTGATGAAACTTGGCACGTATTTTTCTTATTGAAAAAGCCACATTTTACGGACTTCTCTAAGACGTGTTATTTCTAATAAAGGAGATATCTCAATTTGTTACAGTATTGCTACGGCCAAAAATTTACCCGTTGGCCGATTTCCTCGAGTTCTAGCTCATTCATTTCTGCTCACTAATAGGTAAATCGCGGGCGTTGAGACGCGTAGTGAACTCTGCTATCAGGTCGTAATTCTTCACAAGCACGTATGAGGGCAATTAAGCACAATTCATGAATTCCCATGAAGGTAACGCAATTTACAAATTTTCAACCACGACGTCATCTCAGCGCACGCGCTCAGTTCTGAATATTTTCCTACGCGCGGCCAGTTGCCATCTGACTGATTTATTCCTGTTACAAACATCATTAATTGAGCTAAATATGCACAAATACAAAGATGGTGTTATCTTTACCTTCAACAGCAGAGTTTTCAGAAGCAAAAAGGCCCTGGGTTGGTGTTCTCAATGTATGTTCTTGTTTTGGTGACACAATGGGGGCATTTGGGGTCCTTACATCCTGTAGTTGCTCGGGCATAGCTCGGGGGTCAAAATGCCGTGGTTTTTGAGTGAATGAATGGTTTTCAGAGGAACGAGAATTCTGCTGTTGCTGGGTATAAATGGAACCCGGATATACGGGGTGTTGTGGCTGCCTGGGAGAATGTCCGACGCCATAAAATCCAAAATGTTGTGCTTCTTGAGAGGAATGCTGGCTATCATGGACATCTTTGTTTAGTTGTTGCTCAGGCATAGCTTTGGAGTCAAAATGTGGTGGTTTCTGAGTGAATGATTTGTTTTCAGGAGAACCAGAATTCTGCTGTTGCTGGGTATAATGCCTGCTGTAAATGAAACCAGGATCTGTGGGGTGTTGTGGCTGCCTAGGAGAATGTCCAGCACCATGAAATCCAAAATGTTGTGCTTCTTGAGAGGGATGCTGGCTATTACGGAAACCTATGTTTTGTTGTTGTTGGACCATGTGTGGGTTATTCTGTTTGCCTGGGTGATTTCCTGTTGGTTGCACCATATAGGGACTAAACCCTTGGCCACTGTGTTGCATATGACTGTACATATGGGCAGCATTCTGATGATCTTGGAGCATATGTTGGCCATACTGTGGGCCAGGTGGTATGCTTTGTTGTGACTGCACATCATTATGTTGAGGGATCTGATACCAAACTCCACTGATGTAGGGATAACCAGGTGGCACTCCAGGCATAGGTTGATGGTATGGGTAAAACTGCTGAGGAGGATATCCTCCATAAACTTCATTATGATTTGATGTTTTTCCTGTGCTTTCTGGGTGCACTGCTCCATAGCCATATGGCACATATGCACTAGATGTGGGTGGGGGATAGCTTGCTCCCTGGTTTACAACATTGCCTGGACTGTCGCTGGTTGCTTTAAGAGTCGCAGAAGTACTTCCTGTAGGCAGTGGTGGCTGCTCTGTTGATGTATGACCATAACTCCTGTTGGTTTGCATGTCGATGGCTTCTGCAGTGATTGATCTTTCAGATATGTTCTTATGCTCAGGTGACTGCTGAGCTGCATGTGATTTAGCACTATCAGTATTACGGTACTGAGGTTGACCTGGGACCTGAATTGGAGGCTGCTGATGTTGAAACATTTCACCTTCCTGTGAGGGTGGTTGCATCTCAGGCTTATCAAGGGTTTCCTTGGGTGAAGATGGTTTATTGTCAGCTACTGTGCTAGCATTCTCTGCTTGTGTGTCTGCTGTTTCTGGGTCTGGTAACTGCTGACTGGGACTGGCAGTTGCTCCCTCCCTGGCATCAGGAGCTCCTGGCATGATCTGAATATTTTAGAAACTAAATGTTAATGTTCAACTATAACTACAACATAAAAGAATAAACATTAAAATTGACTTTCAAGATTAAAAAGCCTTACTAAATGTGGATGAATGTGGAAAAAAGGCTTATTATTGTCATGAACAATATAACATCACAAGGAAAATTTGAGGCAAAATTTAATCTTGTGTGAAAATCAAAGGTTTTTCTAAGGGAACTGATGAAGTTATTGTCTGCATTGATAATAATTTTCGTTTCAAATTATATATATATACATATGAAAACAATGACAATCTTCACCTGATGGTATGGGTAAAACGGCTGAGCAGGATATGGGGGCACTGCTCCATAGCCATATGGGATGTATGCACTGGATGTGGGTGGGGGATAGCTTGCTCCCTGGTATGCAACATTGACTGGACTGTCGTTGGTTGTTTTAAGAGTCTCAGAAGTACTTCCTGTAGGCAGTGGTGGCTGCTCTGTTGGTACATGACCACTAATCCTGTTGGTTTGCATGCCGGTGGCTTCTGCAGTGACAGATCTTTCAGAAGTGTTCTTATGCTCAGGTGACTGCTGAGCTGCATATGAATTAGCACTATCAATATCATGGTACCGAGGTTGACCTGGGACCTGAATTGGAGGCTGATGGAGTTGAAACATTTCATCTGGCTGTGAGGGTGGTTGCATCTCAGGCTTGTCAAGGGTTTCCTTGAGTGAAGATGTTTTGTTGTCAGCTACTGTGCTAGCATTCTCTGCTTGTGTGTCTGCTGTTTCTGGGTCTGGTAACTGCTGACTGGGACTGGCAGTTGCTCCCTCCCTGGCATCAGGAGCTCCTGGCATGATCTGAACATTTTAGAAACTAAATTTAAATGTTCAACAACAATTACAATGCCGGTAGAATGTTCATTAAACTGGACTTTCAAGATTAATAAGCCTTACTAAAATGTGGATGAATGAGAAAGAAAAAGGCTGATTACTGCCATGAACAATATAACATCACAAGCAAATTTGAGATTGTGTGAAAATATTTAGTTTTTTCAATGGGAATTAATAATGTTATTGTTACTTCACTAATAAGTATTTTTATTACAAATTGTCTATTTTATTTGTCTGTTCATTTGATGGTGCCATTGGTAAGATCAGGTACGTTTACCTGCTCTTTATTAGACTTTAAACCCTCACCAGCTGGTGAGTACTTGGATCCTGCATATGGCTCCACAGTTAGTTGACATGGGATGCCACTCACACCAACAAAATGATGGTCCTGCTTTGCTAACACTCTCCTTGCAGCTAGAAGCAAATTGTATAAATACATTCTTTATTTTCTGAACTAAATGTAGAACCTACAAATCCCAATTTTCTGCTGTCTTCAACCTCTATTAGCTGACATTTTGTGAATGGTACAAAAGTCTGACCTGTTGTTTTATATGTGCTAACTATATGTACCCCGTGTTACACGTCATCACCACTGACGATGTGCAGCATCATGTGCAGCCGATGATGTTGCTCATGCGTGGAGGCCGTGACGCTCTCGGCGTTGTTTGATGTTGGAGTTTTTGTTTTGTTTGATGTTCTGTGAGCGGGGATTATTTGTTGTCTACTATTATTCTGTTTTGAAGTAAGTGTAATTCGCTGCTTTATTCCCAAACGTTCTTTTAAACAATATTTGACGTACTTGTAGCTTCTTAATTAATTCTCTACTTCTGTGTTATTACTTATTATGATTTTTCGTTGCTTCTTACAGGTATATCTGGAAGCCTTATCTTTATTTCCAAAGGGTTGTTTCATCCTGCTTACATTTATACTAGCACATACAGTAGACATCAAAAATGTAAATATAATTCATGATTTTTAAGAAATTATTAAAGAAAAACCCAAACTTTAAAAAAAAAAACATGTACTAGTAGCTAGTAACCACTGATGGAAAATGGTGGTGCCAGTTGTTCAATTTCATGAACGGCCATAGCAGCTGTCCGCAGAGTATCAGATTTCAACCTGTTCTTACATTGCTGTCTTAACTAATGCAATGGGAACAAGCGTATATTGGCACATAATTGATAACAGCTGGACTTCCTCTTGGGTACTATATTTTCTGGGGCGGACTGAGGCCGTCTTCTGGGTCTTCCAGAAGAAGATCAGATTTTCAAGTTTATATTGATGGGTATCTAATTTTTTCTGTTAGAAGACAGTCAAAAATGGAGGATGGATCAACAAAGATAAATTGGAAGACTGTCAGAAAAAATGTAATTTTTTTGTTCTTCCAACTTTTTGTTCCCCATTTAAATATCTCACTCTACAGCATACACTTTGAAAAATACACTGTATCAATTTGTATTTTTTTAAATCTTATTTATTTATTTATTTATTTATTTATTTATTATTTTATTTTTATTTTATTATTTATTTATTTATATTATTATTTTTATTATTATTATTTTTTTTTTTGCATGCACCTGGGGCTAAAAAGCCTATCACTTTGCCCACTTGTAATTCACAAACATAAAACTCTGCTTAGGAAAATCCTAGAATCAATATTAAAAATGAGTGTTCACATGCAGCTTCTCTAATTATTATGTGGTATATTTAGAGTTTCTATGTAATGACATTACTTAGGGAGTGAAAATCAAGTTGGACAACTTTTGACTCCTTTTTGAAAGTGGCATCTGAAAAATTGATAGACACAGTGTCACTAAAACTTGAATAACTTTTGATCTTAATAAAATGGATTAAAAATTAAAACCGTTTATTCATAGTCAAGTATGTGGATATCTGTGTACCAAATTTCAAGCCTCTAGCTCAATAAGAAAAAAAATTCATGTGTGCACACTACATGTACTGGTGCATGTACTTATACTTTAAACAAAGTATTAATGGATTAATGGACAATTAGTAATTACGTATGGGGAAATCGCCGTTAACCCCAGTAAATCCTTTCTTTCTAAAATGCTTTGGGGGGGAATCATATGCCAACTAGAAGAAACGTGAACGATGCACGCAGCAGCTCCATCAACATGCAAGGCGGAAGCAGAAGGGGGAATTCCCAGTTATGTCACGTGACGAAAATTAGCTCATCAGGGTTTTCTGTGCGTTTCATGTCTCAAACTACGTCACGTCTACTTTTAGATTGGCTAAAGAAAGCATGAAACATTTGTCCATATATATCTATTTGAGCTCTCTTTTCTTTGCCAAAAAAGTATTAATAATAATAGGCCTAATTAACCTCGGCAATCAGATCCAATCAGGCAGGCCAAACCCGCGAACTTTTCTTGTACACCAAAACTTAACCGATTTCTTTGATATACTGGACATTTTGTCGTTACTCCATTAAAATCCAGCAACTGCTATACTCTGTATCGTTTTAAACGGAACGCATCTTGAATCGGGCGGTAATTATACTTACTTTCCTTCTCTTCAAAACAAATGATTGCTGTGCCTGAATCACATTCCGAAACTCGAGACTGCTGTTCATTAACATCGCCCCCATCGCTTTGGTGGTGGCTTTGGAAGTATATGATCAGTTGATCTAGTTCTTGTGGTTGGTAAGTTTTTACGATGATCGCCTTTTCACGCAAAATCAACTCTGCCATTGCGAGAAAATCACAAATGCCTTCGATCCTTCAAGTCAAAGCGAAAGTAATTCGCCATTATAAAATGGAGGAGTGAAGTAGGACGTTGTACCGCGAGAATAATGCTTGACGTCAGCCGTGTTGAGATATTTAAATAGCTCTGCCTTCTGGGCGGAGTCGAAATCAGATTGGCAGTTACAGCACAGGGGTCCACGTAGTACGTGTTTCTGATTTGAGTTTTTGACATAAAGAGTAGATACACATATTTTTATGAATAGACTTTTGTTGCATGCCCGCAGCCAGGGGGGTTCGGGGGGTTCGAAAGAACCGCCCCTTTTGCTGGGAAAAGGTCCATTCTGGGTAAAATTCCATCTAGGTACATGAAGCTTTTATGGAAAAAGGTCCACTTTTTCTGAAAAAGAACCCCCCTTTTGAACTTGCTGGCTACGGCCCTGTATTGTTTTCAGTAATTATGCAGGTTTTGCCTGGGACAGCATATGTAGCCTATTTGTTGTATTTAGAGATACTTTTTGAGAATTTGAATGGGCGGGAGTGATCAATCTCTATAATATCACTTTCACATGTACGTTCTACTCTGATAAAAGTTGGTATCAAAAGTTGCAAGCAAAGACTGCTAATATTTTTTTAAAAAGCATTCAAGAAGTGTCAATTAAGCTCCAGTATTAAAAAAAAAAAAAAAAAGAAAAAGAAAAGAAAAGAAAACATGCCTGTGCTGTAAAATACTTCATTAAACATTTAGTTTGGCCTAATTATCACTCACTTGATTTCTTAGACGGATTTATATTCAAATAACTTTTTTGTTACATTATATTACCTGTATGGTATTTGAAGTGGCCTTTTAAACCAACAGTCATGTGTTATAAAAATTGTAGATAAACCGATAAAGTAGTCCTCTACCAGCACTCGTTATATACGGCCAATGGATGATAAAAGTTCTCAAACTATGCCTAACGAGTGCTCAATACAAAAATGCAATGCCGTTGCTGGTGTACAACAATACAAAACATAGAACATTAGTTTACATCCAGTACTGTATTCCTTTTTTTTTATTTTATCTTATTTATTTATTTTTTTTTTTTTTTTTACATCACATCATTTTGCTTGCTTACTTTCCATAATAAATAAATAAATGAATGAATAGTTAAAAGGACGGGTCATTATATAGTTTATTATGCATCGTTATTAAAATTTTGAAGACATAAGACATTGAATACGAATTCTTTTTGTAGACCTACGGATAATCAAGGCATTCATAGTGGTAATGCAGTCGGTTTTGAGACATCAGCAGGGCCGAAGAATAATCAGCAGAGAATCGTGTCATGAATTAGCCGAGACACATCCATTAATAAATTTAGTGAAAAATCAATTTGTGAACCTGGTAGAGGTTAGATTCCTTGCCTCATTGCGCATGCTGACCTAGCCATTGTCCCCAACTGAACTCCTGACGTCATCATCTTTTATTTCTGAACTCTTCGTGCTATCTCCAAATCTATAGGTGGATTTAAAGGCAGATATTCCCTGGGCCAGTTATTACTAATGGATGGATCAAAGGTAATAAACGGAATATTAATGAAGAGCCTGATAATTGTGTTCTCCAGTTGCAGATTCTTGCAGACAAACTTCTCAACTCGCAGAAGGTTGTTCACTTGATAATAAAAATCTTTAAAAATAAAAATAAAAAAATTATGCCATAGGTTAACTGTGGGAAACAACGCACTCGTGTAGAAAACTTCTCAACTCGCAGAAGGTTGTTCGCTTGATAATTAAAATCTTTAAAAAAATTTTTAAATGTATGCCAAAGGTTAAAAGGTTAACTGTGGGAAACAACGCACTCGTGTAGAAAATTTATAGAACCCACCATACATTTACACCAAATATAAGACCACCTTAGAAATAATTTTATACAAAACAATATCTTTAAAATTACTTAAAGGTGCAGTTGAGTATGGGCGGCCAAAAGGGCAAAAATNTGACCTAGCCATTGTCCCCAACTGAACTCCTGACGTCATCATCTTTTATTTCTGAACTCTTCGTGCTATCTCCAAATCTATAGGTGGATTTAAAGGCAGATATTCCCTGGGCCAGTTATTACTAATGGATGGATCAAAGGTAATAAACGGAATATTAATGAAGAGCCTGATAATTGTGTTCTCCAGTTGCAGATTCTTGCAGACAAACTTCTCAACTCGCAGAAGGTTGTTCACTTGATAATAAAAATCTTTAAAAATAAAAATAAAAAAATTATGCCATAGGTTAACTGTGGGAAACAACGCACCCGTGTAGAAAACTTCTCAACTCGCAGAAGGTTGTTCGCTTGATAATTAAAATCTTAAAAATTTTTTTTTAAATGTATGCCAAAGGTTAAAAGGTTAACTGTGGGAAACAACGCACTCGTGTAGAAAATTTATAGAACCCACCATACATTTACACCAAATATAAGACCACCTTAGAAATAATTTTATACAAAACAATATCTTTAAAATTACTTAAAGGTGCAGTTGAGGTTTTATCATAAAATCGCAAAATAATATTCTTATTTAACACTATATATTTTAGTCGAAATACACAGCTAAATAAAAGACGCACAAAGTTTAATGGTTATATTACTTATAGTAAAACATTTCGCATGTTTTGTAACCCCCCTCTTGAAGACAACGAACTAAACGAAATAACAAAAAAGCCTTTTCCTTAATGCGTCAAGATTAACGTAATCACTGGATACCTTTTAGGTGCGACGGGGTGTTCTACACTGACATCAAAGTTTACCTTTAGTTATCGGGAATAAAATGGACTGCCCCACTTAAATAAACCTATGATCGAAGTGTTCTTTGTGGCGTGTCCCAACATGGGATGCAGGGTAAACAGCTCGGGTGCACCAAGGAGTAACCCCCCATCTTGTACATAAACTCGCCTACATGTACAAGCGTGAACTGCCTTGTGATAAAACGTCACTCACGTTGAACACGTTTCCGGCAACGTGTGTCTGGGACCGCACATGTTCCAACGTGACCTCAGCACGGGACGGGTGTTCTCTCAATAGTCTCAACCGGGCGAGTTACCTGGTCCATGAACTCATAAACTAAAGGTTCGGTGAAGGTTGCCTAAGAACATATTTATTTGCTCAACATTGATAGAAAACTTACACCTGATGGAAGTAGATAATTTGCAAGAAATTAAGTAAATATAAAATACTTGAATTTCAAGTTTCTTAGAGAAAATATGATTAGATATTCAGTTTCTAGTTCATCAAAGAGAAAAGGCAAGTAAAAAAGCTTTGTTTATGAGGGACATGTCATTACCCTATGGAAAAAAGTAGTCGGCTACGAGGTGAAAATAGCTTTTCACTGTACACAAAGCGCTGAGTCTCTGTATCCTGAAAAGGAAAATCTGGATCATTTTTGACGGATTCTCAATTATATATCCGTTTCCAATTAATTAAGACTTAGTTTGATATTTGGGTAAATATAAGATGTGACGAGTATAGGTAACAGGTATAACGGGCTTTATATTAATCGTCAAAAGGGCGTCCCAAGCGACATGAATGCCGAAAACACAAACAGTTATATCAGATATTTTGGTAAAATGTATAACAATATTCAAACTAATTATGTACATTTGGCTGAAAAAGTTAAATAAGCCATATCTTGTTTTCGGCACTTTTTATGTTGGTAACGTTGATTTTATTACTTGATTGTATTGAAATCATCCAGGTACATTTGTCATGCTTTACAGGTCATAAATTACATGGACCAAATATTTCACCAGGTCATTTCTTAGAAACACATGTATTCAACGTGCTTGTAGGAATTTTCAAGTCTTTTCACGTGAACTAGCCAGACGCATTCTCCGGAAAAAATCAGCCGTCGCCCTTGTGCAAATGGTGGTTGAAACTTTGACAAATTTTTCCATGGTTGCATTAAAAAAAACAACTGCTCCTCACACGAAATTATTATGGTAATAATTACACTAAATTAACAACGATAACTAAATAAAACGAAAAAAAAAAAAGAAATTTGTAGCATTTAAATTCATATTCAGTATTAACACGGCATTAAATACAAGCACCCCACTTTTTATGAGGTTAACACCCGAAAGCACAAACCACAAGAAAGGGGATTTTTTTTCACCTGTCGCCGACGATGTTTTTATCTGTCACCGAACGGATTCGCCATAAAACAAAAACTCCTCCACCACCGAAATAAGAAATTAACTTGGGCGACGTTTTTAATCATTATTAATGATCGGATATTTTTCTTCTTTGAAAAGAGAAAATATATTCGATCCAGTTATATAAGTTTCGACCCTCTTGAGATTTCTCTCTAATGAGCAATTGATATCCAACACATAATACTGTTGCCATAACAGTGACCTGAATTCCTTCCGATTGTTTTTCTCATCATTATTATTTTCTTTTCCATAATCCCGAGGATGACTTATTCCGATTTAAACGCTGCTGAATACATTTCGATTTACACGTTCTCGTGGGGATTACTTGGGAGTTTTACGTAAGATAACGACCTCCCGTTTTGGCAGGAAAACTATACTAAGGCGATTCAATACCTTTTCTCAGGAATAGAGGCACGAGTGCGGTTGTTTACAAAGAAGAGCTTTTTGTAACACACACCTGCCTCCAGGTTGTCCTACAGGTAAGTAAAATTCCCCATATTTTCTGAAATACATGTTCAAGCGCCATCTTTACAAGACTTAATTTTTGTGCTTTTCCCATTAGTTCTGTATATAAACATGTATTATAATGACCAGTTATAACGGACAAAGATCGGGACTAGGCATGTTAGCGTTTCTAACGATTTTGAAGGCATTGGTATCTATTGTTCAACTCGTATCACGGCCAGCCCTGAAAATAAAAATCTCCACACGTACCACTTCTATCAGTAAGACACGTTGACGTTTGTAGCAGACCATTCTCTTACGGTTGCGCAAGTCGAATATAACATTCGTCCGCAAGTTGCTTGAAAAAAATATAAGGTCATGTGGTGCACTCCCGTCATTTTCTATTACAATTCGGCGAGCCGTACATAAATCGATTCAGATAACATTCCAGTTCAAAAGGATATTTCATATGAAACTCTTCATATGAAATTAAAAATTCCACAATAAATAAATTGTAAACAACACATAAAACCATAATAAATTCCACTTTACCACCAAACAGCGGTTATTCTGAAATTTGTGCTTGCCATCGAACCACGTGTATAACTCTTCGCTTTGGCCAAAAAATGAATTTTCCTGGAGTAAACAACAATTTTCCCATATTAACCAATGGTTAATAAATTCATTTTTACATTCAAAGTGAGTCCCTGTTTTTTTTCTAAAAAGTTTGGTTTTTTGTTAAAATCTCTTAAGAGATTATAACAGAGCATAGCCATCAATGGAGGTCACGTGATCTGAAGACAAGCTCAGATATCAGAATAATAGCTATAATTGCCGTTTTTGTGGTAAAACAGAATATATTATATTTCTATATGAGTTGTGTACAATGTTTTTATTGTGAAATATAGATATCATACGAAGAGTTATTATCCCTTTAAAGAATCGACTTACTTTGAATAAGGGAACGGATTCGTTATAGACTATTGAAAAGTATGCGTAAATCGTCGTTAACCCTGGGAAAATACGTTTATGGTACTTTTCCCGCCAAAATGAAGTTGTTATCCCTTTCAAGTTTGTTCATCATAAACTAAAAACAATGAAAATCACAATACAAATAACCATTTTCCCATGGTTTAATTTTTATGCAGTAACAATAAATAACATTTGAATGCGATGCAGCGACTACATAACAGCCGATGTATTCTGCTGGCACTTCTCATTTTTGTAGAGAACTGGCGCTGTATAAATAACATTGGCTGTCAAATATGGGTACAGTGTAGAAATAGATGGAATTTTGGCTAACAATACACATCTAAACAACTATGAATAATACATAAAGTATAAAACAAAGGAAGGATATATGTTTAAACAAATATAAAACAGATCCGTTTCTTCAATCATATTGCATTTGGTGCTCCTTTGCACATCCCACCTCTCCTGGTCACAACTTTTCCGAGAGAAATGCTCGACTGTTACTGGCATAACAATAAGGTTATTTTGCTATACGCTTTATGTTTTACATACTGGACTAAAAATCTCATTGTTATTTTAGAGTTTTAGAGAAGTAAAAATGAATCAAGGGTAATTCGAACTCTTACTGCAATGCTCGCTGCTATCACATTTCGAGTAGTACCATTTCTTGAGAGAAAAAACTTGCTATGAATGCCATCTTCTTACCAAACGTTAAAGTTTTCATGACGCTTAGCTGTAGCACCGTTGTGATAAAAGAATATGAGCTGGGAAAGAGAACATTTTGTGAAGTGCAAGTACCAAGCAAATTGAATAATGTAACGACTAACCTCAGACTCTTGATGTTGAAAAACATTTGATGAAAGACGTTTTGCAAACAGACCTATTAAAATCATTAAATTGAGCATGAGCAACTAGACATGGAAGAAGGTGACTTGACACTCGGAAAGATATTAGAGAACAATAACTCTAATTTAAGGAGTTGACTGATGAAACCACATATATATATATATATATATATATATATATATATATATATATATATATATATATATATATATATATAAAACTGAAGATATGGAAGGTGCTGATTCAGAAGATACCAAAACTACACCCTGGGCCAGGATTTAAATATGACAGCAATCTACATACACAAACTGCAAAAACGAAAACATAACTGGGTAAGAATACATTTAACACTTGCTCTTTTCCAAGTTTTAAAGCTAGATAAGTTATTTTATCCCACTTAACAAATAAAGCTTGCAAGGTCAGAGATCTTAATTGCACAATCAGCATTTTGGAAGCTTTTGATATAAATAGTACAATATATATATATATACCCATATGCTTTTTACAGCACTAACATATATAACCCATTACAATTTTCTTGGCATTATGAGAAATGGACAAATTTCATCAAATTAAAATTATCTAGTATCACATGTAGTATCACTTCAATTCAGCAAGAAGGCCAGCTCTCTCTATAATAATTTTCACAAATTAGGCTAGAGGGAAAGCTTGTATTTGATTAATGTTTTCTTTTTCCTTTTTGCTAGAACTTGAGGTGCAGGTGTATATAGATTCATTCATACAGTCTTTAAACACTCACTGAACACTGCACTCTAGAGAGCAGTCTGCTTTGAAGTTGCTAGATACAGAAGAGTTTTCTGTCTTTGTTTGAAGCAAGCAGAACACAGAAAATCAGTCTGCTCAGTGCCAAAGAATGGGCACCCCTGAGTCTTGCATCTCCGCCTAATAGCATCTTTCCCTTCATACCAAATATCTGGGGGGTGTTGCCCCTGCTGTTGTTCCTGATGCTGCATGTCCACTTTGTACCCTGGGGTCACCTTACTACTGGCCAAACCCCCCGATTGAGTGGACCCCATGTCCAGGTATCCCCTTTGTGGTGGTTGCTGCACACCTCGGGGCTTGAAAACCCTTCTTGTTCCATCTTCATGAATTATTTGTATTGGTACAGACCTCTCCATAGATTGAGGAGGGCTTCTAGGGGGTGAGCCTCCAGCCCTGTTAAACTGTGCCGGGACAGAAGACCGAGCCCCTGCTGCTGCTGCAGACAGCCCATGTCCTGATATATTCCGTGGCTCTGGCATGGAAACCCGCTGTCCTTGCTGTATTGCACTTTTGCTGTTGGGAGGGGGTTGTGGAGCCACTCGCTTCATTCCTGACACAGCACTGGTCTGGCCTGGCGGGGGCATTATAAAAACACTGCCTTGTGAAGTGGGATTCCTTATTGTGTTGCCATGGTAGAAAGTGGAGTTTGATAATTCTAATGTTTTAGATTTGCTAGCCTGACCAGGACCACCAGTGTTATTGAGCACCACAGTATTGTTAAGATTAGGGTCTACAGGACGACCACTGACTGGACGCTCTCCAGGCTGATTGGACCCAGTTGACCGACTCTCACTCTCACTGGGCAAGTAAAATTTGGACTTCCCAGACTGATACAGCGTTGCATCTTTCTGTTCAGCACCAGGTTTGTTAGCAATTCTATTATCCACCTTTGGAATAAGTTTAACTTCTAATTTCTCTTGGCCTGGTATGCTTTGACCGGGCCCCCTCTGCATGTCTAATACCTGTTGCTGCTGTTGTTTATAACAACCTGAACAGAGATAATTAGTGTTTGCTGTTCCAAACAATTTACAACCAGTATTAATGCATGGGACAGGGGCACTGTCAACTTCATCCTCAATTTTCTGCCCCACCTTCTGCTTCAGTTCTTCGTTCTTTTTCTGTTTTATCTTCTGGTGTTCCTCAAATCTTTCCCGTGCAGAAGACAGGTAGTTTTTGATCATTTCCTCCTCATGCTTTGCTCTTTTGTGGGACAAACTTGCACACATGACTGTGGTATGGTCTCTAAGAAGCTCTGCAGATATGGAGCTTTTCCTAGTACTTTGAGTTACAGTGTTCAAACCATTATTCTCCTTGTAATCCTTGCTTTTGTTTTTGTTCTTATTCTTTGACTTCCCAATAGTTCCAAACTTTTTGATATTATTTTTCATGGATTTCCCAATGCTTCCAAACTGTTTTGCTACAGTCTGCATTTGCTTGGCCATTTTGTTTTTCTCCCTTCCATTGTCATTCATATTCAAAGCTTTCATGCCTTCATCTGACTCAAAAGATCCAGTACTACTTGATCTGGTCTCATCACGCTCAGATTTATCACTCTCCTGACTGATTAGAATATTCTCCTTGAAAGGACAACTGTCCAGATCATCTGCCATTGGGATGGGTGCCCATTTGATGTCCAGATAACGCTCCAGTAGCTTGAGCTTATCCTCAGTGGTAAGAGAAAATCTAGCAAGGATTTTTGGGTCCTCCTCATCCTTCATCCACTGGAATGAAGCGCCAGGATCTATGGCAAAGTGAAGTGGGAGCAATTCAAAATCTGACCCTACCAGTGGAATAAGAGCTGAAATAAACCAGAGATAATAAATTTTAATCTGCTGCTATAGAACAAGACAACACTCACTTTGTCAATAGAGCCAAATACTACTAAAACTGAAACCAAAATTAACAAAATAATGGTAATCCACCATAGTCAGTTACATCAACAATGTATGAATGATATCAAATTCTGACAGCTGAAGATCTGCCAAATGCAATTGGTTCTATCCTTTGCATTAATGTTTTACTATATTAAAATGTTATCAGAAAATATTAAAATGTGAACACAAAAGCATACAAGAGGAAATGAAATGCAAAAAAATTGATGCGTTCTCATATTCAAATTCGAACATATATATGGATGACAGAGCTTATTTCAAATAATGTACTCAAATTTTTGGGTCATTTCAAAATGCTGGTTTTTGATTTAAATTTAAAAAAATCAAATTAATGTGTTTGTAAATATAATACAAAAATCATGTTCCAATAGAAGAATTACTGCAAATACCTGGAGGCCTTGGTTTGTCCACTGGTGAAGATTCTAACTCCATGGCAACTAATGCTGAGAAATGAGCAGCATCATACGTCAACACAAGTGGTGACCTATGACAACTCTTGGGATCACATTCATATGGGAGATAAATTCCACCAAAGGGAATAGGAGCAAATGCCTCCCCATTGATATCCTTGAGGTACTGATCTGCTATCACTATGACAGTGCGATGGAGGACATGGGCGAGGACAAACACATGCAACTCCTCTAAGCTTTCATAATACAAGTCTCCACCATTTCCTTCACATTTATGCCATGATAGCCTGGATCTGAGGAATAACAGTGTTCATTCTTATAAAAACAATTAAAAACTAATCTAAGCTTTTTCCCTTTGTCATGTCACAAAACTTAACTTCACAACCTGTTTCATTGTCTTAAATGATAAGCGTTTTAACTCACACTATAAAAAATAAAATCAAAATAAACAAGATGCACTATTTCGTATCAATATCTGATAACTTTACTATCATCTGCAAAGACAAGTCGCCTTTTAAACAATTCACTTACGATCTGGTAGCAGGACTATCACAACATCCTCTCTCACTTCCACCTGGCTGGGAACGTGGTGTACTGGAGGCCAAAGTAAGCAAACTTTGCCATTCTTTTGACCATTCTTCTTCAGAATACAGCAGACCAGACTGGAACAATAATCATTTCACACATGAAGAGTTTTTAACATATCACAGCATACTACTTTGGAACTGTTGTATATATAAAACATCTGGAAATTTACAATAATGTGACGGCAGTCTAAAAATACACCTCAACCCTCACTTCTTCAGAAATAATTGGAACAGGGATGAGATGTTTCTATGGCAAAGCAGTGATCAGTACACTAATGATGTGTCAATCACATCCACCCATCACGCTGTCTAAGTGCATGGATTCTTGTTCAACCCCTTCTCAATTTATTATGATCTTGAAAAGAAAGCTAACAAAATTCATTACAACTTACTCGAGGCCTACACAAGAGGCATTTGCACTTAAGTTTTAAGTGGTCTTAAATAATTACTTCGTCAAATTATGACATGTACCTTCACTTCAAGTTGTCTTAGTTTTTAGTGGTCTTCACTTATCACTTCTTAAAATTATTATGTGAATCTTCACCAATTAGTGTAATGGTAAGACAAATGGACAAACTTTTAAACATAGTGTTCCCAATAGCCACATAAAATGTCCAAGTGGACAATTAAATGTTTACGTCTTCATGTGAGTAAAGTTTCATTGAGGTCTGCAGGTATAAATAGTGATATTCCATTCACCTCTTTGTTTGCCTGTGTCTGTTGCCAGCGCCATCTTCTGTAGAATGCCAGTTTGTAATCACTGTGGACTAGAGTATTATACAGAGCTTTCCTGAGGGTAAGAAGTCTGTCATGAAAACCCCACATTCCTTCAAAAAAAAAAAAAAAAGGAAAGCTTTTAACATTTTCCTCTAGCAAATCCAAGTCCAGATTAGTAAGAAATGCCATTTAAGAAATGTCACATAACAACAATGATCAAGTAAACTGATGAAATATTAACAGGAGGTAAAACCTCTGTTGTATTGCCAATTATCACATCATAACACTTCTCTCTCAAGCACAATTACAGTGTCTGCGCTCACACTTACAGGGATAATTACTGTCAAATTGATATCTCTTTCTCTAAACGCAAACAACTGCTGCATAACATATGAGATATAACTTACCTAGTGAAGCTGCATGTAACAAACAGTTCCCATCTCCACTGGTCACCATTGGTAGGAGACGCTGGCAAGCTCCCATCTCTGCCCACCAGTTCAATACACCTGAGGACATAGGAATCACCTGATAATTACCACATCTGCATCATCATCATTTCTAGTTTCTATATGTACAGACTGTTATCTGTTTCTCTTTCTTCCCCCTTCTAATTTTTCTTGTTTGCATGAAATGTGATAATATTGACCTGATCAGTTTGCAATTTTCTGCACCAGAAATTATGTGCCTTTTTTTTTTTTTTTTTGTCACTTATAGGTGCCTGGGATTTTCAACCCTGGAAATATTAACAGTGTTATGGAACATAAAAAAATGCCACTTTGTGTGCTGACAAAAGATAACAGTTATCCATCTTACTCTTTAGCCATGGCACAAATGGACATATAATGCTGGAAATAACCAGAAAAAATACACATGAGAATCTCACATGAAGACCTTGATAAATCATATAATCTCTCACAAAGGCTCCTAGATTTTCTGAAGTAGGTTACTTTGTAAGTCATAAGGCCAGTTCTCATAAAGGCATGGAGTGAGATTTTCAAAAATCAAATAAAAGCAGGTTTAATGGTTCACAGCTGCTACACCAACAAAGAGACAACATGCTGGAAATTAAGCACGGTTACATGACTGAACATGGTAAATAAACCCTTCCCTGACTAGCAACATTATGCTAGCAGATACATGTACAAACACTATATATCATTGGTCAGTGATTCTCCTGGCTTATGTTATTACACATAAGAGTCTGCAAACACACATCTGCACATACAACCATTGGCAAGTATAATTACTTGCATTTATATCTTTAAGATTTTATTTTCTTTAGAGTAATTCTCAAATGAACTCTAGTGAAAAGTTTTTCTTTTTTTTTCATTTTTGAAAGCAGGTTACTTTTTTAAGTTACATTAAGGCCAGTACATGCTTTCCTCAGATCTTGTTGTCTTAAAGCGTGCCAAAATCAGGTTGCAACATTTCCCACAGAACTTCTCAAGTCCTCAAAAATTTATATACAAGATAAAATGCATTTAGCATTACAGACATGTTTGTGAGATCTTTGCAAATTATAAGTTCAGTCAATCAAATGCAATATTAAGGCAGACTGTGATGCAGCTCTTAGACATAAAATTTTCTCCCCTTGATATAAGCTAGTTCAATTTCTGATATGAAAGGATATTCTCAAGCATCCTGCAATCATGTCTAAGTGATATGAATTACAGCAGTATATGAGAACACCCAGTCAGACCCAGGAGGTGCATATTCTCTGTCAATCTTGATGACATGAAACTCAACATGATGTGAGGCAGGGAAAAATCTGAACAAAGTTCAATAGCTAGGTGTTAAATACAAAGTCTATTACTTTTCAGTCCAATTGCANTAATCCTTGCTTTTGTTTTTGTTCTTATTCTTTGACTTCCCAATAGTTCCAAACTTTTTGATATTATTTTTCATGGATTTCCCAATGCTTCCAAATTGTTTTGCTACAGTCTGCATTTGCTTGGCCATTTTGTTTTTCTCCCTTCCATTGTCATTCATATTCAAAGCTTTCATGCCTTCATCTGACTCAAAAGATCCAGTACTACTTGATCTGGTCTCATCACGCTCAGATTTATCACTCTCCTGACTGATTAGAATATTCTCCTTGAAAGGACAACTGTCCAGATCATCTGCCATTGGGATGGGTGCCCATTTGATGTCCAGATAACGCTCCAGCAGCTTGAGCTTATCCTCAGTGGTAAGAGTAAATCTAGCGAGGAATTTTGGGTCCTCCTCATCCTTCATCCACTGGAATGAAGCGCCAGGATCTATGGCAAAGTGAAGTGGGAGCAATTCAAAATCTGACCCTACCAGTGGAATAAGAGCTGAAATAAACCAGAGATAATGGATCAATCATCTTTTTAATCTGCTTCTATAGAACAAGACAACACTCACTTTGTCAATAGAGACAAATACTACTAAAACTGAAACCAAAATTAACAAAATAATGGTTCTCCTCTTTAGTAAGTTACATCAACAATGTATGAATGACATCAAATTCTGACAGCTGAAGATTTGCCGAATGCAATTGGTTCTATCCTTTGCATTAATGTTTTACTATATTAAAATGTTATCAGAAAATATTAAAATGTGAACACAAAAGCATACAAGAGGAAATGAAATGCAAAAAAATTGATGCGTTCTCATATTCAAATTCGAACATATATATGGATGACAGAGCTTATTTCAAATAATGTACTCAAATTTTTGGGTCATTTCAAAATGCTGGTTTTTGATTTAAATTTAAAAAAATCAAATTAATGTGTTTGTAAATATAATACAAAAATCATGTTCCAATAGAAGAATTACTGCAAATACCTGGAGGCCTTGGTTTGTCCACTGGTGAAGATTCTAACTCCATGGCAACTAATGCTGAGAAATGAGCAGCATCATACGTCAGCACAAGTGGTGACCTATGACAACTCTTGGGATCACATTCATATGGGAGATAAATTCCACCAAAGGGAATAGGAGCAAATGCTTCCCCATTGATGTCCTTGAGGTACTGATCTGCTATCACTATGACAGTGCGATGGAGGACATGGGCGAGGACAAACACGTGCAACTCCTCTAAGCTTTCATAATACAAGTCTCCACCGTTTCCTTCACATTTATGCCATGATAGCCTGGACCTGAGGAATAACAGTGTTCATTCTTATAAAAACAATTAAAAACTAATCTAAGCTTTTTCCCTTTGTCATGTCACAAAACTTAACTTCACAAACTGTTTCATTGTCTTAAATGATAAGCGTTTTAACTCACACTATAAAAAATAAAATCAAAATAAACAAGATGCACTATTTCGTATCAATATCTTTACTATCATCTGCAAAGACAAGTCGCCTTTCAAACAATTCACTTACGATCTGGTAGCAGGACTATCACAACATCCTCTCTCACTTCCACCTGGCTGGGAACGTGGTGTACTGGAGGCCAAAGTAAGCAAACTTTGCCATTCTTTTGACCATTCTTCTTCAGAATACAGCAGACCAGACTGGAACAATAATCATTTCACACATGAAGAGTTTTTAACATATCACAGCATACTACTTCGGAACTGTTGTATATATAAAACATCTGGAAATTTACAATAATGTGACGGCAGCCTAAAAATACACCTCAACCCTTACTTTTTCAGAAATAATTGGAACAGGGATGAGATGTTTCTATGGCAAAGCAGTGATCAGTAAACTAATGATGTGTCAATCACATCCACCCATCACGCTGTCTTGGGCTGTATTCCCAGAGCTTTTAGATCGATCTATCCCCGCGGGGAGTCTCACTTGATAACTGTCAGATAATCCGGCTTAAATGTCCGTCCCGCCTACTACAAGCTGTAAGGGGGTAATTAACTTTCGTGTCCACTCGGCTTACAGCTATTTAGCGTGAAACCCTAGGGAGTTAGGTCGATCTAAAGTAGATTGATCTAATCTCTGGAAATGGGGTCTAAGTGCATGGATTCTTGTTCAACCCATTCTCAATTAATTATGATCTTGAAAAGAAAGCTAACAAAATTCATTACAACTTACTCGAGGCCTACACAAGAGGCATTTGCACTTAAGTTTTAAGTGGTCTTAAATAATTACTTCGTCAAATTATGACATGTACCTTCACTTCAAGTTGTCTTAGTTTTTAGTGGTCTTCACTTATCACTTCTTAAAATTATTATGTGAATCTTCACCAATTAGTGTAATGGTCAGACAAATGGACAAACTTTTAAACATAGTGTTCCCAATAGCCACATAAAATGTCCAAGTGGACAATTAAATGTTTACGTCTTCATGTGAGTAAAGTTTCATTGAGGTCTGCAGGTATAAATAGTGATATTCCATTCACCTCTTTGTTCGCCTGTGTCTGTTGCCAGCGCCATCTTCTGTAGAATGCCAGCTTGTAATCACTGTGGACTAGAGTATTATACAGAGCTTTCCTGAGGGTAAGAAGTCTGTCATGGAAACCCCACATTCCTTCAAAAAAAAAAAAAAAAAAAAGGAAAGCTTTTAACATTTTCCTCTAGCAAATCCAAGTCCAGATTAGTAAGAAATGCCATTTAAGAAATGTCACATAACAACAATGATCAAGTAAACTGATGAAATATTAACAGGAGGTAAAATCTCTGTTATATTGCCAATTATCACATCATAACACTTCTCTCTCAAGCACAATTACAGTGTCTGCGCTCACACTTACAGGGATAATTACTGTCAAATTGATATCTCTTTCTCTAAACGTAAACAACTGCTGCATAACATATGAGATATAACTTACCTAGTGAAGCTGCATGTAACAAACAGTTCCCATCTCCACTGGTCACCATTGGTAGGAGACGCTGGCAAGCTCCCATCTCTGCCCACCAGTTCAATACACCTGAGGACATAGGAATCACCTGATAATTACCACATCTGCATCATCATCATCATTTCTAGTTTCTATATGTACAGACTGTTATCTGTTTCTCTTTCTTCCCCCTTCTAATTTTTCTTGTTTGCATGAAATGTGATAAAATTGACCTGATCAGTTTGCAATTTTCTGCACCAGAAATTATGTGCCCTTTCTTTTTTTTCACTTATAGGTGCCTGGGATTTTCAACCCTGGAAATATTAACAGTGTTATGGAACATAAAAAAATGCCACTTTGTGTGCTGACAAAAGATAACAGTTATCCATCTTACTCTTTAGCCATGGCACAAATGGACATATAATGCTGGAAATAACCAGAAAAAATACACGAGAATCTCACATGAAGACCTTGATAAATCATATAATCCCTCACAAAGGCTCCTAGTTTTTCTGAAGTAGGTTACTTTGTAAGTCATAAGGCCAGTCCTCATAAAGACATGGAGTGAGATTTTCAAAAATCAAATAAAAACAGGTTTAATGGTTCACAGGTGCTACACCAACAAAGAGACAACATGCTGGAAATTAAGCACGGTTACATGACTGAACATGGTAAATAAACCCTGACTAGCAACATTATGCTAGCAGACACATGTACAAACACTATATATCATTGGTCAGTGATTCTCCTGGCTTATGTTATTACACATAAGAGTCTGCAAACACACATCTGCACATACAACCATTGGCAAGTATAATTACTTGCAAATCTTTAAGATGTTATTTTCTTTAGAGTAATTCTCAAAGGGGAGATTGATAAATCAAATGAACTCTAGTGAAAGTTTTTTCTTTTTTTTTTCATTTTTGAAAGCAGGTTACTTTTTTAAGGCCGGTGATAGGGTTAAATACGCTTAAAATCATGTTTTTAAGTTTTTTGTGTGTTTATATTAATCAAAAAAGTATCTAACGTTGGATGTAATAATTTTTATGAATTTGCATCGCAAAATGTGTCTTTTGATGAGTTTTTCAACCGGCACGCGCCCCAGTCAGGCTGGCAACTAAGCCACGCCTCTGTTACTAAGGGCCGTTGCCAAGAGGGGGTCGGAGCACAGTTAATGAGTTATAAGCCGATTACGTGTGCGGTAATAGGTTATAAGCCTTACATCAGCTTAGCAGCGAAGAAGTCTNCCCCTTGAAATGATTGCTCATATACTAGCACCCCATTAGGTGATATAAATTAAGTTGTACACAACAACATCTTGGCAGCCTAAAACCCCAAAGGCTGCAGGCACATAAGTACAAGAAGGTAAAATGCATTTACACAATTTATTATCTGACACAGTGGGTAAGCAGAATCAGAACCCATGTGAACTTACACTTAATGCAGGTTTGCAATATTTTACACCAATCAAATCAAGCAAAGATCCATAATAAAAGTAATAATAATTCAGAGTCATAAACATAAAAAATTGCCAGGTCTTTTCATGAAAGTGAATACAGGTCTATATTTATCTTGTCTTTTTTCTACATGGACCATTGGTTCATTGGTACAAAACATACATGAGTTCAATTTAAAACTTTACTACAAAAATGTGCCCATGGCTCTTTAAAAATGACTCACCTGCCTGCTCTAGTGACACTAAAGTGGACATTTCAATGAGATCTTTCTCAAGGAAAGCCCTGTAGTCTTCAGTGTATTTGGTCAGGTCTGGAAGCATGAATGTGAACTCTGGCGTCTCCACTAGATGTGGAAATTGATCATCCCGAGATTCCTTAATGTCACTGAGCACTTCTTGACGAGCATGATCCACAAGACTCAAATTCTGAGTGGCTGCTGATATTCCTCGCTTCAGCTTCTTTTGACCTAATGGCGAGTCGATTTAAACATGACTTTACCTATTTCTCTCAGAGGCATATTTCATGTTTATTTAGCTTAGTCTCAATATTTTCCTATAATGCCATGTCTGCTTGTCATGATATATGAAAGACTCCTGGGAACCAAATATTATCAGTTGCATCTACAACATACTGGGTAAAAATTGAGGAATTCAGCTAGAAATACCAACCAGATAAATAAATGACAAATGAGATTTTCTGAAAGCAGTTCTGGATAATAAAATTGCTTTTTGATAAAAGCATACTGCAATAAATATTGGAAATAACTCCTAAATGAGAAAGTCGATGGGAAAAAGAAGACAGCATTTAAGGTCTTATAAGCAAACAATGGTGATTTACACATGAACTTTTCCTCATATTTACCTGCATCGGAACCTGAAATGGAACCTTTTTCAACAGCTTCGCCCTTGACAAGAGGAGGCTTCATTTTCCCTCCATAGTTGGCCGTATCATTTTCACTCTGCCTGAATCCCACCCCTCCATCATTTACAGGGAACTGGTTTGCCTTGGTTTGCTGTCCAAAGACCTGCCGCTGACTCACAACATGAGGTTTAGTTTCTTCCAGAACGGGCGACAGATCACGTGGAAAGGGCGGTGTGCCACTCCTCATAGAGTTAAATGCCTTTAGAGCTTGGATGTAATCATAATTCGCACCTATAAAATATAGTAATGGGGAAAACAAGTTCAGTTTTGATTTAAACCAAGATTATTCAACATTAACCTATACTCTTGAAAAACATTAAACTGTAGCATTTTAACACCACACTGAAAAAATAAGTGTAAATTACTCAACTTACTGAATTATAAATCATCTAAAGGTTAAACTTGAAGCTCTCCCTATTAGATACAGAATTGTAAAAGTTGGTTCATATGGTTCAGCTATATTCACTGATTAAAAACTTCAAACAGTAGCATAAAACATGATTTATATAAACTCCACATAAGTTTACAATCATTAATAAATAACCAAGGTAGTATTTTGTCAATAAATATGCTCACTTCAAAAAATGAAACCTTTAGAAACCTATTCCTCCATTGTCCCAGTCCCATAACACTTTGTGACCATCTTTACTCAACTTCTTGTAGGTCCCTGGCCAATCCTGAGTCTGCATCAAACTTTGTGAAACTCTTAACTCACCATCAAGAAGGTCCCTGGCCAGCCCTGGGTCTGCCCCAGTCTCAGACGGGCATCACATTTTGTGACCCTCTTTACTCACAGTCTAGAAGGTCCCTGGTCAGCCCTGGGTCTGTTCCAGTCTCTGGTGTGCATCAAATTTAGTGGCCCTCTTTACTCACCTTCTAGAAGATCCCTGGCCAGCCCTGGGTCTGCCCCAGTCTCTGTTATGAACTGTGACAATTTTTTATCCATGGTCCACAGCTGCTACACTAACAAGGAGACAGCATGCTGGAAATCAAGCACAGCTTGGTAAATAAATCCTTCCCTGACTCACAATAACATGTTAGCAAATAGATATAAACAATATATATTAAAAGGTCTTTGATTCAATTCTCCCACCTTGTAATGCTGTGTTCACAATACAGTCTCTGAGTCTCTCTCTCTCTTTCTCTCTCTCTCTCTCTCTCTCTCTCTCTCTCTCTCTCTCTCTCACACACACACACACACACACACACACACACACACACCTTATAAACTGTTAAAATGTTTTTTGGGGTATTTCTGAGTGGCAACATTAAAGAAGTAACTAACAGGATTTATATCTGTGTCAGATCCTGTCCCAATGACAACAGAAACCAAAGCCAGTATAAAGAGTTAAAGCATGAAACAAAAATCCAAATTACTCAAATGTGACATTCTGTTTGTTAGACATATCTGTCTGATTGAGCTTAATGTCATTGACTTTTTTGGTGTCTCCTTGACATTTCCATGGCCAGGATTCCATTGTGTTTATTCATGTAATCATTCATAGAAACGTAAATAATTTGCTGGTGTTTTACAACCTATGTCAACAAAAGGCATTGCTATTAGCAGACCTTTCATATGTTTGAGTCACTGTGGTTTGATAAACAAAATTCCATATAAGGTTAAATGGGTTTAACACCCCAAAACAATGGCTGTATACTATGGCCTACTTTAAACAAGTGACTTAAAATATTGCAAAAAAATTCTTACAAGATTTATGACTACATCAGAGCTAAGCCTCTATCCTACAAAAATCTTCCATCACAACTGTCTCCTACTGTCGTGTTCACAGGGCTTCCAGGGCCCATATTATTATTTCCAAGTAATAACATCAGCTAAATGTCATGGGATAGATGTGTTACTACTCATAATGTTGCACTGGTGTGTGGCACAGTCTCAAGTTATGCTTTGAAGAAATATGGATTTTCCTGTGCAATGAATTTACCAAGTCACAACATGCAGCCCTACTTCCTGCAATTTCAATGAAAGATTACCCATTCCACCTGAAATTATTTGCTTAAACAGGTTACATAATAGGGTGTCCTCACTTCACTGACAGTTAATATGATAAATGCTAATGTAAAAAATGAATGACTAGTCAAGAAGTAAAACTGGTTTGAATTTTTCCATCCCAGCATGTCAATCCATAACCTTGTACTTAAAACTTGATGCAATGACAGAATATGGTATGCAAATTCTGGTCCCTTATTTTTGAACCTATCAAATTAAACCAGAGCCTACAGAAATATTTCTGTCTAGGGCATAAACTGCCCCATGCTAAGTGTATCTTCGCCTTCTGAACTCTGCTCGCAGGTGAAAAGGAAACATGGCAGATTTTCAGTAATCACTGCCAACATGACTCATTCCACATAGCAAATAGATCACTTATTTACTGGCCATTTGCTTAACAATTCTCCAAATGAATAAATACTCCTCATATGAAAAATACCTAAAAACAGCACCTGTATACTTTTATTCCCTGATCATCTCATATCTATGAAATTAATGTCAATGGTCTAATTAATCCCATTTCATATCCAGGACTCAGACATCCCGAAAAATGAAAAATTGCCCTATCCACTTTCATATCTTGCTCAAGCTTCAATCTTATTTGCAATTTCTTTTAAGAGAAATATAAAACCCACCTTCACCATTACTTCACGGTGCACAAACTGCCAACTAAATAAGAGAACTTCCACCACATCTACACATAACTGTAAAGATTCTCCAATGTGTCCTCAAGTCTTACTTCTTTCATATTATTTACAAATAGCATCAAAAATCCATAATATGCATATTTATACAGCCTAACAATGCAGGTAAATGGCTGCTGTCCACAACAAGGTCAGATATCAGCAATCATGAACATGCATGCAAAATACCCTGTAACCTTAAGGTCTTATGATTTCTGCTAGATCACAATCCTTTTGTGGTCTTTTTGGATTGACTGTCATAACATAATGGCATGTAGTGTGATAACCTTAGTAGAAAGGCAGTGAATGCTTTAGTTCCACTCAGATAATTCCCCACCACTTGTTTGCAGAGGCATAAAAACTGATTACTGACTTATTACATGCATGGAACTGCATGGAACTTTGATGTGCTTTCCATATATAATGTGCTTTCCATATATAATTTTTTTTACATAAGACAACTTAACTTAAATGTTTTATTTTCACTAATGAATTTTTTAATATTTTAGGAATGGCACATATTGATACAAGTTGTTCAAACATTATCAATGATAAACCTTTGTTTAGATATACCAATATTTACCAGTATCACACTGTGGGTTTATACAGCTATCAAAAAGCAACCAAATCTAAATGGCTTAAAAAATACAGCTTTGCTTTGATGTGCACTACATCAACAATGTCTCCGCAATGAAGTTTCAGATTTCATTATGCAAGGGCCAAGAAGGAAATGCAATCTAAGAATTTAGCATTAGTCCACTTTTAGGCCCTAAAGGTTAGTATAGTAGAAGCCTAAAAAGTTTCTGAAAGTTTCTGTAACTTTTTTCACAAAGTAGCACCAGTCCACTTTTAGACCCTTACTATCCAAAAGATTAGTACTAGTACGGTAGAAGCCCTTAAAGTTTCTGAAAGTTTCTCTTTTTTTAATAAAATGGTCAGATATACACTGTCTCCTTAAGTTGGAGCAGCCAGACAGTGGAATGAAGTCATGGTTCTAATTAAAACATGAAAATACCCCATCCCCATCTGCCCCTTTACGAAGGCATAAGTGTGCTGTAATAATCTATGTTGCACTTCTGTGAATATTTTCTCTTGACTTTTATGTTAAACTGCAAACACACACACACACACACACACACACACACACACACACACACACACACAATAAAAAATCTCTCAAACCACATTCAGACTCACACATTGAACTCTGCAGGAGATTCTCACTAAATTGCAATCAGTAGAATCGGTTTAGTTGTCTGACATGCCTTCTTGAGCAGCTAGGTGGTGATTAGACATTGTGTGCTGATTAAGGTGATTCCACTTATTGCACTTTTAAAAGCTAGATCCCCTGCTCAGAATTGGACCGTCCAAGCTAGTAAGATTCCCCTGCTCAGAATTGGACCGTCCAAGCTAGTATATTTGAATTTGAATGCACCCTCAGACAACTATAGGGAAATGATTCTAATGAAACTTTCGCCCACAATCTGAAATGGAACTCCCTTTTCCCTTTTCATCTTCACTAGCTGCATATATACCTGGTGCAGTTTCTGAAGACTATATCTTGGCCTATGTCGCTGGCTTTAGTCTTGGCTTAGAACGAAATACACACCTATTGACGGATTCGTGTTAGTCTAGGCTCTTTTCGATAAATTACGTTGTAATTGATGACGCACTTAACATACTTCCATTGTCAAGGAATACCCGATCAAAATTTCCTTGATTCTGAGTATTCTATAAATTTTAGATATGAAAGAGAGTGGACGAGTCACTGACGTCAACTATGACTGCGGTTTTGGACTAGAATGCCAAAACAAACCAGTTTACGGTACCATTTGCATTACCAACAGCGTTTCTGGATGCTCAAATAACATTGCAACACCACTTTTAGAATTTCACTGGATTAATCTTACCTGGCTTATAGCCCCTCCTGATAGTTCTTTAGTTTAACAAAGAACCTTGTAACATGTCCAATTCAATTCTGCTGCTACCTTCTAAGGCTTCCGCCATGTTGAAAGTGACGTCATTGATCAATACGAGGCAGGTGCTTACCGGTTTCAAATGATCATCTACGCTGTAGGATAATAATGACGAAGCAGACGAAGTGATTGTAATAAAGAACTACACATGCGATGTGAATTATACACTAAATTTTTGTTTTACTACAAATACCAGAAAAATGCTGCTCATTACAAGGTCACAATGACACTTTGCCCCCCCCCCCCTTTGACCACGTCGTTTCCCACCTACCCGACATACACCCGTCATCTGCAAGTCAGCCGGTTTAATGTTTTTAAGAAAAGAGAAAATCTTTCAGAGCATGTGAAGAATATTGAAAACATCTTTGTTAAATTATTTGCTTCAATGTATTGTCTAAATGGAAAAGATCAAATATTTCATGTGTAGTATGTTCCAATTTCATTTAAAAAATAATAGCCACTTAAAAATATGACTTAATAATATGAATTTTTACCAGTTTCTTCAAAATCCCGCTCAAAGTTTATTCAAAAAATTTTTGTGCATAAGATTTAAAAAGACTATATACCGTACTTCAGTACAGTACAGTATATGGTACTTCAGGGCAATCAGCAAATTTTTCAAGGATCCTCAACAACCAACCACTATTAGCACTACACCTCCTTGATTAACATGTGGGTTTTGAGGGAATCTTTTTCATTTTGTCAAATGAAATTAAACATTGGGTTTTGGTTTGGTTTAACAATTGATGTTTTATTTCATGCTCAAAGATCACCCACACTGTGGATTTAATTGACATTTCTTTCTCCTGAAAAAATTAAACACCATAACCAACCCTAAATTATAGTTGCTATGCATCTCAAACATCCTCATATTTCTAAATAACAAAAACAAATTTTGTCTACCAAGTTTTTCATCAATTTTGACTGTTCTTATATGGAAATTCCATTAAAAAACATGAAAACATGAACTTACACAGTATTTATCTTATTAAGTTGAGAGTACTTGTACATGTAATTACATATACAAGAATCATAACTTATGTCATACAATTATGTTACAGTCAATCTACTCATGATGAATATTTTTAAATCAATAAAATTGAGTACTTTACATCATATGGTTTCATTATGTAAAATAGGTATCTTCAAAAAACATCATTTCAGTCTCTGTAATGATTGCACCAAGTATAAAAACATATGGTAATTAAGTCACTAGTGTGTTACATCATATTCTTACATATATTAATATATACAGGTCTCATGAATAAACTGTAATTAACAGCACCTTTATAAGATTATAAAGTTCCAAACATATTCAAAGATTTTTAACAAATTCATGAACATCTTTCATTGCTTCTTGCATATCTGCAAATTTTGAATATATTAAAGATTCTTCAAAGTTCAACCATTTGTATGCTTGGTGTTCATGGGACAGTTTGACTGGTGTATTTCCATCTGCAAGTTCTGCCACCCAATAAACTACCCTCTTAGGCTTGCCTCTAACTTCATAATTAAGTATCTTTTGAAAGTCTTGATATATGTGTAACTGTTCTTTTTTTAATCCAGCTTCTTCTTCCGTTTCCCTTAAAGCAGTTTCAAACTCGCTCTCTCCTGGATCCACATGTCCTGAAAAAAAAAAAAAAAAAGAGTGGAAGTGAATATCAAATTCTTTTAAAGCCTCCCAAACCAGGATTTTTCCACCAAAATCTATTTAACCAGTTTTCCTGGGGTAAACGGCATTTTCCTCCAACTAACCAACCTTTAATCTTCCTTTTCTGACACTCTATAATAATTTTGGAAAAAGCAAAAGATATGCCATTCATTCCAGTGAATACTGGTAGATTTCCAGATACCATGCGACTCTGGTGCTATGACCCATGTTATTTTCAAATTGTGTCAAGATGGCCAACTACAGAGGTGGGACAGGGGTGGTGAGTATAGGCTTAATATTATTTATGTGGAATTGATTATGGCCACTTATCTATCAATATATGTTTCAAAGTTTTAATTGTTTTCATGTAAGTTCAACAAGAAGCGATTCATGCCTGTGCCAGTCAATATTTAGCTGATTATATGCACCTCAGGGAGAATCCCTGCTGAGATAGATCGATCCTGCTAGAATGTTAACTTCTATTCTGAACACAGCCTTAGAAAGCTTCTACTATTTGGAACCAAACTCTTTGTAATTTGCATTTATAAGAACAGAAATAATAAGACATCCCAAGCCGGAAGACAGGGGGGTAGGACATCAGAAATGCTCATTCATCCGTATTAGAATTTGATTCAGGTTTTTCAGAAAGAACAACAGAGGCAAAGGAAGGACCCAAAAAGTGGTACAGTGTACCAGTATATATACGGTACATGCATGTACACACAATAATGATGATAATAATAAATAAATAAATAAATAAATAAATAAATAAATAAATAAACGACAGTTCTGGGGCCTAGTTGAGGCAGTCAGTAAAAATTAAATGTGCATTAGTGAGGCACTTATGCAGTATATATATCCCCCAATTTCAAAAGCGTTTGATTTTTGACGTTTTTTCTAAATTCTGCTATCGTCCCTTAGTACTGTAGTACGCTTAGTAGTAGATCTACGACGCTTGGTAGTACGCTTTAGTAAGTATTATTTAGCAAAGAACATGCACACCTTTGGGCGGAGTCCAGTGATGCTCTCCATATGATGTTTGCAATAACAGATACTTAATTTCACATTGAATTCGTCGAAAAATAATGAACCCGGCTGCCACAACCTGTCGAGACATCGTGTCGATAATCGTGCGTTGTCGTAATGGGCAGATTTAAGTGACGGACATCTTCGAGGTTTCAACTAAAGAAATAAGAACATGTGTTTTTGTTTGTTTGTTTGATGAGTTCGTTTTTCTGTATGAAGTATTGTGATGTATTATTATTCCATCCCTAGTTGTCGAAAACGACCCAGTAGCGATAGCGGGATTTTCAAAATGGCGCCGTTTGTTTACATCGGTTACTGCAGCTTGGAAGATATTGTTTTTAGATGTTCTTGAGAGCATATCTGGTCCTCAGTATGTAACAACAAGAAGGGAAAGAGTTTGAAGGAACAGTAAGTTTACTCATCTAAAATTTTTACCATCACTTGCCGTTGATATAAGTAGCTTGGTTAAGACAATGCAACGCCAACGGCAAACCGAACTTGTCACAATGCCAATTAACCTCACTTGAATTAGGGAACTTTGTTTGCGTTAAAACGCCAGCATTGGAAAACAAAATGCAGTTTCAGCGAGTCATTTTAGACAGATTGTCCCAAAAAAATATTACAATAAAAGATATTACAATAATATAAGCGTTTTTGTACCTACAGCCTACAGGTTAATATGCAATGTACATGTACATAGACTATGCCTGAACTTCAAGCTTGGGTATATAGACCTACTCGACCGGGGTATGTGCATTTTAATAATTGCACATTAAGTAACAAAACATATCTTGCCATATGTTCAGTTAAAACATTAATACACTTATTTTTAGGAAGGGAGTACTCTGGGTTCCTCCCACCAGTCCAACATGGCAGCAGTGGGGTGCCTCTACGAGTGCCTAAGGGAGGCGAAGCTGGACCAGTATTACCCACATTTCAAGAACATGCAGGTCACAAGTCTGGAATCCCTGGTCAGCTTGTCTATGCAAGACTATGACAGATGTGGTGTGACATCTGCTCAAGATAAGCACAGGCTGTTTGAACTGATCCAGATAGTGAAGGATGTCCAACAACACAGTGGGAAACACTGCAGTAAAGGGTGTGGTAGACATGGAGAAAAATCTTCACCTCAAATGTCCAGTCAACAAGGTGCTGATACAGTCATGGATTCTAATTTAACAACACCCGAAAAGAAGAGCGAAGGTTACACTTTAATCTTTAATAGTGTCAAGAAAAGATTGGCCATGAAGGATAAGAATATGCAGACTTCCCGTATACTTACAGGATTTACAGTCGTTGACATTCCTAGTAGCCAGTACTTACAGAAGAAAATTCAGTCCATGAGCCCACCACGACACACCTTACAGATCCCAACATTTGGAGATCTCATTCCTCAGGCATGGGAAGAATCTCAGGAAGCTAAACAAAAAAATACCCAGTCTGTTAATACAGTGATCTCAGTAGATGCAAACAGTCCTCATCACTACTCATATAGCTCACATCCTATCGCTGAAAGTGCCAAACATATGACTGGAGGTGCTTCCGAGTCTGTTAGCCACCGCCTGGTGACAACCTCCACCCCTCAGGGTATCTCAAGACTAGAAGAAAGCTACTTACAATATTTGACACCGAGTGGACACCCCGGTTCCTTGGGACCAAATTTTGGACCACCTAAAGCTAGGGAATCATTTGTTGAAAAAATCCATCATGGAAATGGATATAATTATGGATTGCCAAGGAGAAATCCGCATAGAAGATCTGTGAGTTCTAATAAGTTCAGTCAGGAGGAGAGGATAAAAGTTTGTGTACGTAAGCGTCCTTTGAATAGGAAAGAGAAGAGAATGGGAGAAAAGAAAATTGTGGACACCAAGGATGAAACAACGGTGTTTGTCAGCGAATCCAAAGTGGCCATTGATTTAACTGACTTTATGCATCAAGTAAGATTTTTATAAAGATTTTTATTTTTATTTATTGATCTAATCTTTCATTTTTCAAAATTTGAGCAATTTTCTCTGTTTGTTTTAAAATGTATTTACTTATGTCAGGTCTATTTGAAAGGCCTACCAACTGAACAAAAACTGTGGCATTTACAGTGTGTGAATATCTATATTTCTTTGATTTCATGCAAAGGCATATAATGTAGGTGTTCTTTATACAATGTATGTATTTGAATATTTTTACATTTTTTTCTTTAATTTTCAGCATGAATTTGTTTTTGATGAGGTGTTTGATGAAGACTGTAGTAACCAAGAGGTATATGAAAGGACAGCAGGACCATTAGTAGACTGTGTCTTTCAAGGGTATGTTTCGTGAACCTTGAACCAGAAATTAAAGAAATACATACAATATGTAAGACTTGGTTAGAATGTATTTTGTAAATGATTATATTGCATTTTGTTATTATGTTCACTCTAAGCCTCACAAAATAAGCAATAAACATATCAAGAAAAAATACAGAAAGACACATATCCCAGAATCAAAAATTTTGCTTATAACTTTCAAACTCCTTACAATTAATGGTGAAGAGCTTTTGACAAAATATTTACTAGTACATAGCAAATTAAGTTGAGTTGGTAATTTTATCTATTGCAGAGGGTCAGCAGTGTGTTTTGCATATGGGCAGACAGGAGCAGGAAAGACATACACCATGATGGGGAAGAAGAACGTCCCAGGCCTGTATGTGATGGCTGCAGATCATGTCTTCCAAAGAGTTCAGGAAATTGAAGAAGAAGAGGGAAGGGACCTTAGGGTGTGGGTCAGCTACGTAGAGATCTACCTCAATCAACTGTTTGACCTACTGGACAAAAGGAAAAGGTGCTTGTAGACAGCATTTAGTTGTAGAAAAAACATGAAATTATTATCAATGGCTATTGCTAATTGATGGAAAGTAGATCAGTAAAATTAAGTTTTGGATTTTTAAAATATAGATTCTGGAGTTTTAAAGAAATATGGAGAATAAAAGGAGTTGGGTTTTATCGTATCTGTAGACAAGGATTGTGTCATTTATCCTTTTTATTCTGAACTTGCCAAACTTTGTACAGTTATGTTACAGTGTTAAGTGCAATTCTTAACTATCTTCTATATATTGCAGTTCAAAGATATATCTGTGCATTAATGCTACATGAACTTCTACACACTATACTTTTAAAAGAATATTGTGGTGTAATAATCATGTAATAATCATGGGTGGATTGAGGCCGTCTTCTGGGTCTTCCAGAAGATGATCAGATTTTTTCAAGTTTACATTTACGGGGATCTAATTTTTCCTGGTGGAAGATAATTTGGATGACTGTTGGAAAATATCTCTAGATCTGCCCCTGAAAATTACAGACTATGTTTCCTTTTCAGAGTTCATGTTCGTGAGGATGGTCGCCACAATGTCCTCATTCGAGGTCTGTGTAAAACTGTGGTCAGAGATGTTCAGACATTGATGGCAGTAAGTGTTCCTCTTCATTGTCATATTGCTTACATGCATAGTTGGTTAGTAATGTAGGGTTGCAAACCAGCTGCTACTTACCAATTTTAATGTGGCATGAATGTAGAAATTTGTTATCACTTGATTTGCATGTTTTGTTTTTCTTTTGGGATTGACTCTACTCTGGTGGAAGAGGATATTTTGTAAGTTAAAAAGTGACATAAATCTGTTACACACAGTATGTTATCCAACCACAGTTTTTAGATCTAAAAATATTCTCCGGTTTAGCCAGTCTGAAGTGAAGTGGTAAAGAAATGCCAAGCAAGGTCCATAATTTAAATTTTGATTTGATCTGATTGATCATGGCAGCTTTTCCAGAGTAATCATAGCAGAATGTTTTCTTGGCTATTCTCTGAGGTAGGATGACCTATACAATGAAGATACACATGAATGCACACAGTGATCTATTTCCTCCAAGTAGAGAGGAAGTGCATCAACTGCAATAAGGAAAGATATATTGCTTCACGCATAGGAAATTTTCTCCAGAGAAATATTGAAATTTATGAACTGTTTCACCAGTTAAATGTAATTGATTGGAAATGTGTAGTTAAGATAAAGCAAAATTTTGCTAAAGTAGCTCTAGCATCTTGTGATATTTTGGAAAAGCCTTTCACTTGTGGTCATATGGGCAGTTTCATCTTGGCTGCGTTTTCTTTGGAGTTGTTAACTCTATGCATAATGTGTAATCTTAGCATGATTTAGAATAGGTAACCTTTGTTTTCTTGTGTTATTCTATTGAGTACTTGTTGCCAGCTGTTGCCAACCCCGTTTCTTTATCAACCCTCTTTATCTATAGTTATTTATTCCTTCCCAATCCAGCATACATAGGGCAACGTCAGAGGTTTTATTCATGATTGATTTAAGGAGAAGTTACAATAAGGAATTATGATTTTGAAATAAAATGGAAAGAACAATGTTTTATGCAAAAAATACATTTTTTGTCATTAACAAATTATAGATATTCAAGGGCAAAAATGAATAAAAAAAAGGATTAATAAAAGATTTTAGATTTTTCTTCATAGCTGTTGAAAATAATGAATAATCCAGTTTTTACACAGAAAAATGAACATTCCTGTTACAGCAAAGGAAAACAGGATGAATTGGGATGGGACAAAAATGAAACAAGAATGTTAAACTCTCATCTGTTGTCTGTCGTGAATCACACTGCTAAATAATTAATTCTAAATCCATTTTTATAGCTTGTGTCAGGACACAGGTAGCCAATATTCCTGTATTGGGTTTTTATTGAAAGTTTCTGCTTTACATGCACTGCAACTTATCAGGTTGTATTTCCTGTCAGTGCTTTGTGTTTGTAGCGCTGATACATCATGATGGACTGTATAAGCTTTCTCATTTCACGGCTGAAGAGATTTACAAAGATAAATGAAAAAGAGAGCAATGCAAAAATAGCCCAATGGAATGTATTGTGAACATTTTTTTTTCATTAAAGAGAGAGAGAGAGAGAGTATATGCTCCAGAACTGATTGTTTCCAGTTTTCTCTTGGAAATTTCATTTGTTTTTATTTAGGTTCAGTGGTTACCCTATTATGCCTGGTACCCTTACATTAGCATATGTGATGATAGTGGCAGAAGGATGTCTATATTTTTCATAACTGTATATATACTTTTTTTTTCAAATTGTAGTTCCTTTTAAGTCTTCTTGATCTAGAATTTTTTTGTTTTAGGGGAATGCAGCAAAATTACTTTATCTATTAATAAATGTTTAGAATATCTGCTACATGTAATGACTGTTGCCTTAAGGTTGGAACCAAATTATTGCTTTTTGAAAATGACAGTGTCACAGGGATATATCTAGACCTTTTTTTTATGCAGGGTATGTAGTGAAGCTTATAAATAAGTAGGTGGTCTTTATGGATAGTGGACATGATTCATAGTGGGCTCATAAGCTGGCTGGTCAACTTCATTACAGCATTCCTTTGACATACCCTGATTAAGCTAGAGAATGACAATAAAACTTGATTAAGTCGGAACATGAGATGTTCATTTGGATTTGCTGTTGGATTATATAACATTATCTATTTACATAGGTTCTAATTGGGCATTATCGGAGGGTTGTGTAAAGAGGACTATGGTACTTGGTATTTGATTTATACTACTCATTGTGTTTGAAATGAGGCTGTCAGACTGGTAAAATTGTAGACATGGCACATATCAGTTCACCTGGAAAATGTCCATTTTGAGGACCCATGGGGTAAGGAAATAATGTGATTTAACAGGTTAAAAGGAAAATCCATCTCTGTTCTTGGATAGAATATACACAATTGTATTTGCATATACAGGCCTTTTAAATGGATAAGCCATTTACAAACTCAAGCCCCAGATATGTGAGCAGCAATGTTAAATTAACAGGCAAGATCACTGTGCTACAAAACACGAACAGTAAATCCACTTACATACCTGTTTGGTATGTTTATATGTGCCAGAGATTGTTGGGAGTGCTTTGCTCCCATATAAATAAGTGGTATGGATAGTAGATTATAGGAATACTTCAGTTTAATTTTTGATTTATTCTCTGTGCATTTATTCTCCATTTATTTTTTTGATGAGAAAGTAAATCCATGGAAACAGATACATGTATTTGTGAGTTATTGAATCACAGAAAGTTGCAATGCACTGTTTGTCATATTTTCTGCCCTTCAAAATCATGGTCCTGGTTTGAAGAAAGGAAGCTGTATGTGTACAGCCAGACACCCAAATCTACCATGCCTTCTTTACGCCGTGCTCGTGGCTTATTTTATGTTCATGCTCTAAAATTGTAGCTTTTACTGAGTCTTTTACTTTGGCATTCAGACTCCCAAATCTAAGGCTTGTAATAGCAAACGGCAATTAACATTTTTGAGGCCCAATTAATATACAAAAATTGTCAGAAATCATGGTCAAGAGATTGCCAAAATTTATTTGGACTCATTGGCTTTTATACTGTTCAGTCTTATTGTGGTGACATCACCAACATCTTGATATGCAAAGGACATACAGATTACTTCATGTCAATATTTGAAGAACAAAAAAAAATGCAAGTGGTCCATGAATCCATGAAAATACTTGTGATCTGTGCATATGTACTAGTATGAGTACGTATATTACTGTTAGACAGGAGATAGTTCTTGAGGACTGAGTATTGATTGTGCTTAGAGTATCTGTGTAGCCTTTTATTACAGGTTATCTCCCTTTTATCTTTCCACATGGCAAAGTCAGTAGCCTAATAATTTTGATTTAGGCTACCGCTAAACTGATTGCTAGATTGTAGAGCTTGCTCTTCCCCACCACAGCTCTAATAGTAATGCAGCACACTGGAGGGGTTGGCTGGCTGCTAATATAGCCCACATTAAGCAGCTTGGTTGCCTTGATTCAATAGTCCCTTATGATGACAGCATTGAGTCATCAAGTGTGCTTGAGGCAGTCTAGTTAGATCCACCAGCAAGGTAGGACGGACAGAGAAGAAAGGATTTATAAATATCTCAGTTTTTGGCAGCTGTAAAAGGTATTTTGCAAAGATGTAGTAAAATGTTCTGTGCATACAACATCACAGTAATACATTGTGCTTTCTGAAGAGCATAGGTTATTTTATGATATTTGGAAAGAGATATAGTTTTCCCTTTTTGAAGCTGTTGAAATACCTTCATTTTTCTATATTGAAGAAAAAATCACACTTTATTAATTTACCTAATTTTATAAGAATTGTTAAGTAAATGATAGTCCACACACATGCATGGTCATATGAGCAGAGACTTTTAATATTAGCTCCAGTGAATAAGTATTTCAGACTTCACATGTTTCAATTATGAGCCTCGTGTACCTGACAAGTTTCCACAAGTAGCACACCTTGACCATAGGGCATGCTATCTGAAGGGAGATGTGCCATTATGACAGAACAAATCCCAACCAAACAGGTGTTAATATACTGCATGTGCCCTTAAGTCACACAAAGAAGATAGCATGTGTGCATTCATAACAGGTCCAACTTAAACCAGGAAATGGTCTAAAGGACCGTTCACATGAAAAATCTATTTTCTAAAAATCTAAAAATCTATTTGCGGTATCTTGTGATCACGGTCTGTGCCCTGAATACCCCACGGCGTAATTACGGGCAGTGCGAGCCAGTTACTTCCAAAGCTGTAATTAATTCTCGGTGCTGCTAGTAAAGGCTTAAATTGTGTATGGCTGCCCATCATATCCTAGCTAGGCTCACTCTTGGATACATTTTGTGCAAGAAATATAGCTGAATCAAATTTTTACTCATGTAAATATTTTAAGAACAAATATTATTTCAAAACTTTGAACCAGGTTTATGAGAAAGTTGGCTATAAATATTTTAATAATTTGATATTGAGCAAAATAGAAGACATTTGCATTTGGCTAGAATCTACAATGGTAGATTTATACCAGCTTAGAAGAATACTAGTAAATCTTAAATTACGTGAATTTTTTTTTAAATTTAAAATTACTTGGTGTCATCATTTAGACTATTTCTGATTTAAACTAGATCCTAATTATAAGTGGTCCCTCTAAGAGCAAAAGCCTGAGTTTGCCTCTAAAGGTCTGCCGGAAAGTGTGCGTCAGGTTAGGCTACATCATGCTGGTATGATGCACCCTCTGGATGAAACTGACCCTGGGTTGGTTCCAGAATGAAACTAGAGTCAGTCACTCGTTATTCATATTGGGTCTCAGTTAAGCCTAACATTATTTCTATTTTCTTTTCCATATGTTGTTTTCTGCTCCTAGTGACAGGTTTGTGATGTTATCATTAGAGTCTCTGCTATGTACTTGGATAGTTGTCATTGGTCTGAGCTAGAGTTTCTATGGTCTATCATTCTGATGGCTAGTTGATGTCCCATTTCCCAGCAGTTGCCAATGCAGTACTCACATGCATACAATTGTAACACTGATGGAACTGTAGTACACATTTGCAGGTAAATTTAGGTTTTTATCCTAAAGGGATCACAGCATTCTTTTAAAACTTATAATAGATTTCAGATATATTAATTGCTTTGTGCTCAAAAAATATTCATGAAAATTAGATCCATTCCTTAGGGAATCTTTAGACAAAACTGTCATTTCCAAAAGCTAGGGATCTAATTTTCATGAATATTCTTCAATATAACTATATACAGGGTCAGTAAAACCATTTTCTCACTACAGCGGAACCAGTTTTGAACTAGACTCATATGTGATGTGACACCCATCTCTACACAAAGATAACACCAATATAACTATCTAGTCTATAAGCCAAGGGATAGGGATAGGAGTGAATGTGAGGGACAACAAAGATTATTTTAATGCTATCAAAAAATTCATCAGTTGTTAGAGATGTGCTTAGTTATTTCGCATTTACAGACCATGTGCTGAAAAAAATTGAATTATTCGAGTCATGATTTTTAGTGTCAGCAAAAGATTAAAGTTTAAAAAATGGCAGTGGTTTATTCCTTAGTGCCAGTATGTAATTGCTATTTATTTATTCTAATTGCCAGATAGTTTAGTCCCTAATAATCCTGCAAACATCAATCCATGTATAAATTTACATTTCAGATAAGTCTGCATCCTTTTATGTCTGGACCTTGATATTTTTATGGCAGTTTTCCATGCTGCAACATTTTAGACTACATCTCCGTCGGTAGTATTATAGTATTTACTAAATTAGGACTGGTGGGATGGCTTGTGATTTTTATGTACAGACACAGATGTGTCTGTACATATTGCCATCACCTGCGTCTGTCGTCGCCGATGCCGATGCCGATGCCGATGCCGATGCCGTCGCCGGCGCCGTGCACTTTCCTTGTAAACACGATAAGTGGAGGGCAGTTTTACTTTTTGGCTTAATATTTACAGAGCTGATGAATATTCATAAAACGCAGGTCAAGTTCGAAAATCAGCATGATCGGGCCATTTTAAGGGAAGTTATGCTGTTTTTTAACTTTTCAGCATATATGCAACACTGTAAACACATTTCAAGGAAAACTGATAGGCCTGTTGTCATGAAACTCACAGGAGTAATCGATCTTATTATAACGCAGGTCAGGTTCAAAAATCGGCATGATCGGGCCACTGTTTTAGTAGTTATGCTTTTTTCTTCACTTTTCAGCATATATGCAACACAGATAGGCCAATTGTCATGAAACTCACAGGAGTGGTCATTCCTGCTAAAACGCAGGCTGAGTTCAAAAATCAGCTTAATCGGGCCATTATTTTAATGAAATGCCGTTTTTTCACATTTCCTCAGATTCATTTCTTAGGCATGTTAACAGTTTCGTTATTTAATTAATAAGATACGTAAAAGTGTTTGTTTGGCATTTTCTGCATCTTTACAACATTATTAGTTGATTATGTAAAAATGATGGTAAACTTGTTATCGTGTATTGTGTAATAAAGTTTCAAAAATGGAAATAAACTCATATCATTGCAGTTTGTCAGATTCAATCATTAAAATTTGATGTTGAATTTGCAGTTTAACATAATGTACTTTTGCATCAGAATTGACAGTAGCCTATTTTGTGCATAGTTATTTCCTGTTTTTTGTCTGTACATTTGACAGCTTTGCTGCCTTGTTTAAATGTTGAAAATGTATCCAAACTTCATCTTTTGGCAATTTTGCAACAGTCATTGCATTAAAATATGTATGCAGTTAATTGAATATACCTTATTATTTTGTCTGATGAAACATGGCAAGTACATTTTAAAAGTCACTGGCTTTTTTTTTTTTTTTTTACTTCACCTATTTCTCCTCCACTAGGAACATGTTTTATATTACAAAAAGTTTAGACTGCTCCATGCCATTGGAATGCTGATTCTTGTGTTCCAAATCCATTTGATAAATGATGAATGCAGATAAAAGAATGAGTTTTTTTACATGTTTAGGTATCTAACTAGCCATCAGCAAATAGATGATTTAGATTAAAGAGGCATTTGCATTCATTTATGAAAGCAATCTCAGCCACTGGTGATATCAAAAGGCTCAGGTAACTAGTGGCTATTACAAAATTAATTTCCGCTCCTGGTTATTAGCAGGTTTCCAGTGACAGGAGTTTAAAAAGCTCTCTCTGGGATGGCCCTGCAGGTGCTGTACAACTGAAGCTGTGGACCGACTTCCTATCAAGCGCATGCCTCAATGCTTTTTACTATATTGCTTTTGAGATCTTTTTTCTCCACCATCTGTTTGCAAGAGTCTTGGCTGATACTGAGTTACTCTAAAGAATAAATGATAATGAGCCATTGATCTGCAGAAATATATTGCAATTATCCTTTTTTTAATTAATATGATCACTATTCACAGATTAATTTTGATCTTGACATCTTACAGATGTATTTCTCTTTAAGTATTCATATTTTTGGCCAAACTAAGGCTAATAGCACCTGTTGGTATTTGGTTTTTAGGTTCATTTCTTTAGCATATTTTCAGCATATTTCCTGACTGTAAACATAGTTGTCTTGAACATAACCTAAGATGCTCATTGTTAAATGTCAGTGCCAAGTATGCAGGAAACACAAACTGTTGTATTTCATAGAAAAATAGATAAATGTATTTTACATGAAAAACAAGTGTTATTATTAATTTATTCTTTTAATTTGTGTGTTCACTTATTAGTGATGATGAAATAGTGCATGTAGACATTTTTGTTATAAGGGTGGGCTAGTTGTATGTGTAACTATGTATTATACATGTCTGTAACTACAGGAACACACATTTATCAGTAAAAGAGGTGAACAGCATTGGAAGATTAGACAGTGCCAGGCATCAAAGAAGCTATAGTAGTAGTTGGTTTAGCTTTTGGCATCCCCACTATAAAAGCATTGCATGATTAGCCAATGTCAATTTTGTCAAGGAGTTTTATGTAATAAACCAGGAACTGACGCATGTGAAGTCTATGAATACTGGTACATTGCTTTTGCACAAAGAAATTCATGTCACTTAAATTGTTGGTGAAGTGGTCACTAGCAATTTCTTCAATGTCACGCTAGCCATCACTATCACAAAGGATAGGTCATTTGATCGTATGATATGAAACCTGATTCTGTGTCTGTTCTATAATCTGTATGTGTATGTGTATTTTTTTTTTTTTTTTTTTTTTACAAAATTTAGTAAAAGTAATTGAATGTTTTGTGATAGTTTTATGTATGACAAGCACTGGTATTTATACTTTCAAGATAATATTTTAAAGTATCATAACCATAATTTTAGAGGTGTGATTCATTTCTTGTTGTGGTCTGAATAATAAATTTATACTTGGGAAAAGGTAAAAATCATAACGGTGTTATTAAGATACAGGATGCGATGACTAGATAATCAAAGCTTCATACAAGCAATATGAGTAGGATTTTCTTGCAGTGATTTATTGCCACACAGGATTTCATTTAGAGATGAAGAAAATGAATTTTTTGAGTTAACAGTTGACTTAAAGCTTATATAGTGGCATGAAGGTAACCACAACAGCTAAGTGATAAATGTTAATGTAATAAAGTTCTGAGTTATATATAGATAATCAACTTTGCTTATTTGTGAAGAGATTTTTCTTTAAAATATATTGATTTTTTTTTCATATGTGTGTGTGTGCGCGTGTGTGTGTATATGTGGCAGTGTTATTCATAGTTAGATATGAAAGTACAGTGTTGCCAACTATAAGAGGCATTTATGAATATTTTTAAGCAAAGTATGGACACCTGGTAAAATACACACCAACCACCAATTCCCCTCTGCTTCCTATTACCTGGGTAAGATACATGTAGTTTTGCCTTATATTAGTGAAACTATATAAAATCATGCAACTCCACCCTTATTTTATCACCATTTGGTTTGAAAAGGGAGGATAGGTAGCATAAGTGTAAGCATAATAAACCTGTGATATGAAATCACTGGCAGGTGAAACTGAAACAATCTACCCATAGTCATGATGTTATCTCCACTATTAAAATCACAGAACTATCAGAACTGTGACAAATAATAAGACCCCCGATTATTCGCCACCCACTTTAGCCCACATAAAATGAATCCTTCATGAGTCATTCTTCTAAAGATGAACCGCATTGAAAGAAGAGTGCCTTCTAATGATACTGTTGTGTGCCCATCTCTGAGAGAGGGAGCTGTGCTATATCAGGATCTAACGTTGTTGTGAATGTAAGGGTTTCTTCAGGTACATGTGCTTACCAGCAGTAGAATCAGTCTCATGTTAACTTATCAGAGTGCCCACATATTATCCAACTGATGTGGCCGTACTAACTGCTTGAAAGGACAGGGGCTCCATTGTTGTAGCCGTTTCATTGAGAACTGTAACAAGAGAGAGATGTACATATACTGGTAGTAAGTCTGTGGTAAGTTGTTGAATACTTGTATATATATTGCTTTGGAATATGCAGTCCCATCATCATTTGTCAACACCAGAAATGTTTGAATTGTTTTGTTATCAAACAGACAATGAAGCAAACAACACGCGGCTGCTCAGTGTAGATTCAGTGTGACAACAAAGTATTTATGTAGCAGCAGTGCAGCTGTTTATTAATTTGTGGATGTTTTGATGTTGAATGAAGCAACCTGCTGTAAGAAAGATGTAATTAACTGTGCACATGCAACTTTCTATGATTTCAAAGGTGACAATGGCAAAGGTAAAAGAAGAATAAAAATATATTTTGCCACCCAAATGCAGCACAAATAATTTTTTTCTTTGAAACTTTTTAGATTTTCTTTGACATGTTTTTTACATACAAATTATGCAGAGCTAATGGTCTTCATGGTATATGTACCGGTATATATGAGTGGCAGATTTAGGGGGGTGTCAGGGAGGTCCTGACCCCCTCCCCTTAGATTTCTGAAAAAAACACACACACACATACACACCAACGGTTCCCTCTTGAAATGAGAATTTTGACTTGCTGAATCTTAGTTCTAAACCTTACCAAATGGCACTGTTTGCCCTCTAAAATATCAAAATTTTTTTGGGGCCCCAAATCCCATGCCAAGTGTAAGGGGGGGGGGGGGGGGGGTTATGAGGGTCAACTTTGCATCCCTGGACCCTCTTCAAATATTCTTGGATCCACCCCTGTTTATCTTTGTGAAAAGTTGTTTTACATGTATTATATGTGAGTCACGATAGGTATCACTCCAGGGCATAAATGCAAAATATAAGACTATGCAGTACATTTAAAGGGAGAAGTACAAGTATATAATTATGTGCAGAGAAGATAAACTGTTGAATAAAGTTATATCAATAAACTGTTTATCACATGATTATTCCCTCATTATTCTTGAGTTTTACCGGTACTTGTCTTGGATGTCACTATAAAAATAATAGTTTCAGTGTTATTGTTGGAAAAGGAATGACCATTTCTGGACTGTGCACAGCTTGAGACAGTAATGTCCAATAAAAGGCCAATAATGACCCCGAGGCATGGGAAAAAAATTGGATGTTTTCTCTATTGATGCCCTTTTCTTCATAAAATCAATGGATAATTCCAGGGGTTTTCTTGATCATTGGGCATACAGTTTTTACAACATGCATTGTACTATGCTGCAAAGTGTGCAGTAGTATGCGTTATAAAACAGAATAACATAAAACAGCACAGGCACACATGGAGTAATGCATGTTAATTGACAATGTACCATCCAGAGAGAGGCATATGGGCTTGTTATTTCTTTCTCAGATGGCAAAAAATTACAGTATGAGGTACATGTTTAAGTATCAAAAGTTAATTAAGTGACATCATGCAAGCATGAACAGAGAACAGGGCAGATGAGTTTTGATCAGATTTTATTTTTATCCATCTTTACTGCTTATCTGAATTTCACATTATTTACAGAGTTTGAGTGGAGCAGATGGTTGATTATTGAACTGCACTTTTAAAGTCCTCATGTTCTACTCCACTAGTTTGTAATCAGCGTCACACATATCATTTGATGTTAATATTATGGTACTCATGCAGGTGGTTACTGAGTGTTGCCAAGACTACTTCTGATGAATTATATAGTAAAAATGTACATTAATTGACTTTAATTCAGATGGCAGAATAAGGAATAAGAAACTCACATACAAAATAAAAAAAGAAATAATTAAGGGAAAAATAAGGAAAGGGAAAACACTTACATATACTTAAGCAATTAAGAAATTGGAAGGTTTGATACTTATAAAGAGAAACATTGAGTTAAATCTGATTTAAATATATGGCAGGATCTTGGCAATATTGTAAGTTGTTCATGCATTCCAAGTTACAGCACAACATTATGACATAACCTATACCATAGGAATTAATATATCTTAATATTTTCCCTACTACAAATTAATACCACTTCAAAAGTCATTTTCTATGTTGCATAGTGATATTTTGCTGGCAGGTTTTTAACACATTGTCTGACGAGGTCAGAGTTGACTCAGCAGTCATTGATGCCCAGTGGCCCCCAAACCATGTTTGCATACAGCAATAGCAACATGTTTTTGAGCCAAGCACCTGCCTCACTGCCTCCAGAGCAAAGCTTAACAAAACCAAGCCAATAACACATGCTCTTACAATGCTCTCTACCTGAGTGGTGGCATAACTGCAGTTCAAAATATAACCCTGTCAAAATATTGAAGTGCCGTGTATTAACAATCATGCAAGTGACCATTTCTGATTCCATTGATCAGATTACGCTTTTCTCTTTCAGTTTCATCCATCAAAATTCCTTCTCAGTTTGAACTGTAAACTGAATTAACTGAGGCGTGAAATTTCTGGGGTTTTATTGCTCCCTGTCTCCAGGCTTTGACCTAGATTGTTACTTGTTAGATTTATTGAGCAAAAGTGTGAGCTGATTGGTAAAAAAAAAAAGTTAAACAGAGTAGTGGTTACCTTTTAGAGCTCTGGGGAATTTCAGCAAAGTCACTCAGGAGTTTTAGTGTCTATTGCTGCAGATATGGTTTATAGTTCACTCCTCATGTAACCTACATTATGTATACAGGTGAGCCTGAGACATATATTTACATATAGCAGGTTGGACAAGCTTCTCATAACTTGGATCTGGTAGTAGTTGGGAATCTGCATTACATTATATTGTTTGACCTAAATCTGAGTCTGATGTAGGGTTGTGATTTCTGTCTGATTCTATAACACTGTTCCCTTTGCTTTTATTTTATTTGCAGTGTGAATAGATAATTTTGGCAGTAAGAGCAACACATGTTGCATGTTGACGTAGTTAATATTGGCATATATTGTTAGATTGTATTATCAACATTTCTGTCACCAGTAAAGCCATCCCTTCATGTTATTCTCATTATTGTCATTGTCAGGTAATTGAAGCAGGTAACAGTTTGCGTAGCACTGGGACAACAGGTGTCAACCCTGATTCTTCTCGTTCACACGCCATTCTTCAGCTAGAGGTCCGGGACCAACATGAAAGGAGACTGGGAAAGTAAGTGCACAGCATCATGTTGATTTTAAAACATTTCTCAATCAGCAATTATTAAATGTGCTTTTTTTTTAAAGCCATGCAGTTTTTTTTTTAACTGTTGAGAATTGTATGTTCATTTGCATGCCTGCCTCCCCCTATTTTACAATTACCATTTTCCTGTATATGACACTTTTTTACAGAAAATAGGTCTGTNAGAGTATATGCTCCAGAACTGATTGTTTCCAGTGTTCTCTTGGAAGTTTCATTTGTTTTTATTGAGGTTCAGTGGTTACCCTATTATGCCTGGTACCCTTACATTAGCATATGAGATGATAGTGGAACCAAATTATTGCTTTTTGAAAATGACAGTGTCACAGGGATATATCTAGACCTTTTTTTATGCAGGGTATGTAGTGAAGCCTATAAATAAGTACTAGTAGGTGGTCTTTATGGATAGTGGACATGATTCATAGTGGGCTCATAAGCTGGCTGGTCAACTTCATTACAGCATTCCTTTGACATACCCTGATTAAGCTAGAGAATGACAATAAAACTTGATTAAGTCGGAACATGAGATGTTCATTTGGATTTGCTTTTGGATTATATAACATTATCTATTTACATAGGTTCTAATTGGGCATTATCGGAGGGTTGTGTAAAGAGGACTATGGTACTTGGTATTTGATTTATACTACTCATTGTGTTTGAAATGAGGCTGTCAGACTGGTAAAATTGTAGACATGGCACATATCAGTTCACCTGGAAAATGTCCATTTTGAGGACCCATGGGGTAAGGAAATAATGTGATTTAACAGGTTAAAAGGAAAATCCATCTCTGTTCTTGGATAGAATATACACAATTGTATTTGCATATACAGGCCTTTTAAATGGATAAGCCATTTACAAACTCAAGCCCCAGATATGTGAGCAGCAATGTTAAATTAACAGGCAAGATCACTGTGCTACAAAACACGAACAGTAAATCCACTTACATACCTGTTTGGTATGTTTATATGTGCCAGAGATTGTTGGGAGTGCTTTGCTCCCATATAAATAAGTGGTATGGATAGTAGATTATACTTCAGTTTAATTTTTGATTTATTCTCTGTGCATTTATTCTCCATTTATTTTTTTGATGAGAAAGTAAATCCATGGAAACAGATACATGTATTTGTGAGTTATTGAATCACAGAAAGTTGCAATGCACTGTTTGTCATATTTTCTGCCCTTCAAAATCATGGTCCTGGTTTGAAGAAAGGAAGCTGTATGTGTACAGCCAGACACCCAAATCTACCATGCCTTCTTTACGCCGTGCTCGTGGCTACTTATTTTATGTTCATGCTCTAAAATTGTAGCTTTTACTGAGTCTTTTACTTTGGCATTCAGACTCCCAAATCTAAGGCTTGTAATAGCAAACGGCAATTAACATTTTTGAGGCCCAATTAATATACAAAAATTGTCAGAAATCATGGTCAAGAGATTGCCAAAATTTATTTGGACTCATTGGCTTTTATACTGTTCAGTCTTATTGTGGTGACATCACCAACATCTTGATATGCAAAGGACATACAGATTACTTCATGTCAATATTTGAAGAACAAAAAAAAAATGCAAGTGGTCCATGTATCCATGAAAATACTTGTGATCTGTGCATATGTACTAGTATGAGTACGTATATTACTGTTAGACAGGAGATAGTTCTTGAGGACTGAGTATTGATTGTGCTTAGAGTATCTGTGTAGCCTTTTATTACAGGTTATCTCCCTTTTATCTTTCCACATGGCAAAGTCAGTAGCCTAATAATTTTGATTTAGGCTACCGCTAAACTGATTGCTAGATTGTAGAGCTTGCTCTTCCCCACCACAGCTCTAATAGTAATGCAGCACACTGGAGGGGTTGGCTGGCTGCTAATATAGCCCACATTAAGCAGCTTGGTTGCCTTGATTCAATAGTCCCTTATGATGACAGCATTGAGTCATCAAGTGTGCTTGAGGCAGTCTAGTTAGATCCACCAGCAAGGTAGGACGGACAGAGAAGAAAGGATTTATAAATATCTCAGTTTTTGGCAGCTGTAAAAGGTATTTTGCAAAGATGTAGTAAAATATTCTGTGCATACAACATCACAGTAATACATTGTGCTTTCTGAAGAGCATAGGTTATTTTATGATATTTGGAAAGAGATATAGTTTTCCCTTTTTGAAGCTGTTGAAATACCTTCATTTTTCTATATTGAAGAAAAAATCACACTTTATTAATTTACCTAATTTTATAAGAATTGTTAAGTAAATGATAGTCCACGCACATGCATGGTCATATGAGCAGAGACTTTTAATATTAGCTCCAGTGAATAAGTATTTCAGACTTCACATGTTTCAATTATGAGCCTCGTGTACCTGACAAGTTTCCACAAGTAGCACACCTTGACCATAGGGCATGCTATCTGAAGGGAGATGTGCCATTATGACAGAACAAATCCCAACCAAACAGGTGTTAATATACTGCATGTGCCCTTAAGTCACACAAAGAAGATAGCATGTGTGCATTCATAACAGGTCCAACTTAAACCAGGAAATGGTCTAAGGGACCGTTCACATGAAAAATCTATTTTCTAAAAATCTAAAAATCTATTTGCGGTATCTTGTGATCAAGGTCTGTGCCCTGAATACCCCACGGCGTAATTACGGGCAGCGCGAGCCAGTTACTTCCAAAGCTGTAATTAATTCTCGGTGCTGCTAGTAAAGGCTTAAATTGTGTATGGCTGCCCATCATATCCTAGCTAGGCTCACTCTTGGATACATTTTGTGCAAGAAATATAGCTGAATCAAATTTTTACTCATGTAAATATTTTAAGAACAAATATTATTTCAAAATTTTGAACCAGGTTTATGAGAAAGTTGGCTATAAATATTTTAATAATTTGATATTGAGCAAAATAGAAGACATTGGCATTTGGCTAGAATCTACAATGGTAGATTTATACCAGCTTAGAAGAATACTAGTAAATCTTAAATTACGTGAATTTTTTTTTTTTAATTTAAAATTACTTGGTGTCATCATTTAGACTATTTCTGATTTAAACTAGATCCTAATTATAAGTGGTCCCTCTAAGAGCAAAAGCCTGAGTTTGCCTCTAAAGGTCTGCCGGAAAGTGTGCTTCAGGTTAGGCTACATCATGCTGGTGTGATGCACCCTCTGGATGAAACTGACCCTGGGTTGGTTCCAGAATGAAACTAGAGTCAGTCACTCGTTATTCATATTGGGTCTCAGTTAAGCCTAACATTATTTCTATTTTCTTTTCCACATGTTGTTTTCTGCTCCTAGTGACAGGTTTGTGATGTTATCATTAGAGTCTCTGCTATGTACTTGGATAGTTGTCATTGGTCTGAGCTAGAGTTTCTATGGTCTATCATTCTGATGGCTAGTTGATGTCCCATTTCCCAGCAGTTGCCAATGCAGTACTCACATGCATACAATTGTAACACTGATGGAACTGTAGTACACATTTGCAGGTAAATTTAGGTTTTCATCCTAAAGGGATCACAGCATTCTTTTAAAACTTATAATAGATTTCAGATATATTAATTGCTTTGTGCTCAAAAAATATTCATGAAAATTAGATCCATTCCTTAGGGAATCTTTAGACAAAACTGTCATTTCCAAAAGCTAGGGATCTAATTTTCATGAATATTCTTCAATATAACTATATACAGGGTCAGTAAAACCATTTTCTCATACAGCGGAACCAGTTTTGAACTAGACTTATGTGATGTGATGTGACACCCATCTCTACACAAAGATAACAATGATATATAACTATCTAGTCTATAAGCCAAGGGATAGGGATAAGAGTGAGTGTGAGGGACAACAAAGATTATTTTAATGCTATCAAAGAATTCATCACTTGTTAGAGATGCACTTAGTTATTTCGCATTTACAGACCATGTGCTGAAAAAAATTGAATTATTCGACTCATGATTGTTAGTGTCAGCAAAAGATTAAAGTTTAAAAAATGGCAGTGGTTTATTCCTTAGTGCCAGTATGTAATTGCTATTTATTTATTCTAATTGCCAGATAGTTTAGTCCCTAATAATCCTGCAAACATCAATTCATGTATAAATTTACATTTCAGATAAGCCTGCATCCTTTTATGTCTGGACCTTGATATTTTTATGGCAGTTTTCCATGCTGCAACATTTTAGACTACATCTCCGTCGGTAGTATTCTAGTATTTACTAAATTAGGACTGGTGGGATGGCTTGTGATTTTTTAAATGTTGAAAATGTATCCAAACTTCATCTTTTGGCAATTTTGCAACAGTCATTGCATTAAAATATGTATGCAGTTAATTGAATATACCTTATTATTTTGTCTGATGAAACATGGCAAGCACATTTTAAAAGTCATTGGCTTTTTTTTTTTTTTTTTTTTTTTTACTTCACCTATTTCTCCTCCACTAGGAACATGTTTTATATTTCAAAATGTTTAGACTGCTCTATGCCATTGGAATGCTGAGTCTTGTGTTCCAAATCCATTTGATAAATGATGAATGCAGATAAAAGAATGAGTTTTTTTACATGTTTAGGTATCTAACTAGCCATCAGCAAATAGATGATTTAGATTAAAGAGGCATTTGCATTCATTTATGAAAGCAATCTCAGCCACTGGTGATATCAAAAGGCTCAGGTAACTAGTGGCTATTACAAAATTAATTTCCGCTCCTGGTTATTAGCAGGTTTCCAGTGACAGGAGTTTAAAAAGCTCTCTCTGGGATGGCCCTGCAGGTGCTGTACAACTGAAGCTGTGGACCGACTTCCTATCAAGCGCATGCTTCAATGCTTTTTACTATATTGCTTTTGAGATCTTTTTTTCTCCACCATCTGTTTGCAAGAGTCTTGGCTGATACTGAGTAACTCTAAAGAATGAATGATAATGAGCCATTGATCTGCAAAAATATATTGCAATTATCCTTTTTTTAATTAATATGATCACTATTCACAGATTCATTTTGATCTTGACATCTTATAGATGTATTTCTCTTTAAATATTCATATTTTTGGCCAAACTAAGGCTAATAGCACCTGTTGGTATTCGGTTTTTAGGTTCATTTCTTTAGCATATTTTCAGCATATTTCCTGACTGTAAACATTGCTGTCTTTAACATAACCTAAGATGCTCATTGTTAAATGTCAGTGCCAAGTATGCAGGAAACACAAACTGTTGTATTTCATAGAAAAATAGATAAATGCATTTTAATTACATGAAAAACAAGTGTTATTATTAATTTATTCTTTTAATTTGTGTGTTCACTGATTAGTGATGATGAAATAGTGCATGTAGACATTTTTGTTATAAGGGTGGGCAAGTTGTACGTGTAATTATGTATTATACATACTTGTAACTACAGGAACACACATTTATCAGTAAAAGAGGTAGACAGCATTGGAAGATTAGACAGTGCCAGGCATCAAAGAAGCTATATAGTAGTAGTTGGTTTAGCTTTTGGCATCCCCACTATAAAAGCATTGCATGATTAGCCAATGTCAATTTTGTCAAGGAGTTTTATGCAATAAACCAGGAACTGACGCATGTGAAGTCTATGAATACTGGTGCATTGCTTTTGCACAAAGAAATTCATGTCACTTAAATTGTTGGTGAAGTGGTCACTAGCAATTTCTTCAATGTCACGCTAGCCATCACTATCACAAAGGATAGGTCATTTGATCGTATGATATGAAACCTGATTCTGTGTCTGTACCATAATCTATATCTCTTTTTTTTTCTATTTTATAAAATTTAGTAAAAGTAACTGAATGTTGTGTGAGTTTTATATATGACAAGCACTGCTCTTTTATACTTTCAAGATAATATTTTAGAGGTGTGATTCATTTCTTGTTGTGGTCTGAATGATAAATTTATACTTGGGAAAAGGTAAAAATCATAACGGTGTCATTAAGATACAGGATGCGATGACTAGATAATCAAAGCTCCATACAAGCAATGTGAGTAGCATTTTCTTGTGGTGATTTATTGCCACACAGGATTTCATTTAGAGATGAAAAAAATTAATTTTTTGAGTTAACAGTTGACTTAAAGCTTATATAGTGGCATGCAGGTAACCACAACAGTTAAGTGATAAATGTTAATGTAATAAAGTTCTGAGTTATATATAGATAATCAACTTTGCTTATTTGTGAAGATATTTCTTTTTGAAATATACTGAGGTATTTTTTCATGTTTGTGTGTGCATGAGTGTGTGTATATGTGGCAGTGTTATTCATAGTAAGATATGAAAGTACTGTGTTGCCAACTATAAGAGGCATTTTATGAATATTTTTAAGCAAAGTATGGACACCTGGTAAAATACACACCAACCACCAATTCTCCTTTGCTTCCTATTACCTGGGTAAGATACATGTAGTTTTGCCTTATATAAGTGATCCTAGAAGGAAGTTTCAGTTAAAGTAAACTATAAAAAATCATGCAACTCCACCCTCATTTTATCACCATTTGGTTTGAAAAGGGAGGATAGGTAGCATAAGTGTAAGCATAATAAACCTGTGATATGAAATCACTGGCAGGTGAAACTGAAACAATCTACCCATAGTCATGATGTTATCTCCACTATTAAAATCACAGAACTATCAGAACTGTGACAAATAATAAGACCCCCGATTATTCGCCACCCACTTTAGCCCACATAAAATGAATCCTTCATGAGTCATTCTTCTAAAGATGAACCGCATTGAAAGAAGAGTGCCTTCTAATGATACTGTTGTGCGCCCATCACTGAGAGAGGGAGCTGTGCTATATCAGGATCTAGCGTTGTTGTGAATGTAAGGGTTTCTTCAGGTACATGTGCTTACCAGCAGTAGAATCAGTCTCATGTTAACTTATCAGAGTGCCCACATATTATCCAACTGATGTGGCCGTACTAACTGCTTGAAAGGACAGGGGCTCCATTGTTATAGCCGTTTCATTGAGAACTGTAACAAGAGAGAGATGTACATATACTGGTAGTAAGTCAGTGGTAAGTTGTTGAATACTTGTATATTGCTTTGGAATATGCAGTCCCATCATCATTTGTCAGCACCAGAAATGTTTGAATTGTTTTGTTATCAAACAGACAATGAAGCAAACAACACGTGGCTGCTCAGTGTAGATTCAGTGTGACAACAAAGTATTTATGTAGCAGCAGTGCAGCTGTTTATTAATTTGTGGATGTTTTGATGTAGAATGTAGCAACCTGCTATGAGAAAGATGTAATTAACTGTGCACATGCAACTTTCTATGATTTCAAAGGTGATAATGGCAAAAGTAAAAGAAGAATAAAAATCTATTACATGTATTTTGCCACCCAAATGCAGCACAAATAATTTTTTTCTTTGAAGCTTTTAAGATTTTTTAAAAATGTTTTTACATGCAAATTATGCAGTGCTAATAGTTCTCATGGTATGTATATATATATATATATATATATATATATATATATATATATATATATATATATATATATATATATATATATATGAGTGGTGGATTAAGGGGGATGTCAGGGAGGTCCCCCCTCTTCGATTTCTGAAAAAAAAAAAAAAAAAAAACACACACACACACACACACACACACCAATGGTTCCCTCTTGAGATGAGAATTTCGACTAGCTGAATCATAGTTCTAAACCTTACCAAATGGCACTGTTTGCCCTCTAAAATGCCAAAAAATTTCAGGGGTCCATGCCAAGGGGGGGGTGAGGGTGGACTTGGCATTCCTGGACCCTCTTCAAATAATCCTGGATCTGCCCCTGTTAATCTTTGTGAAAAGGTGTTTTACATGTATTATATGTGAGTCATGATAGGTATCACTCCAGGGCATAAATGCAAAATATAAGACTATGCAGTACATTTAAAGGGAGAAGTACAAGTATATAATTATGTGCAGTGAAGATAAACTGTTGAATAAAGTTATATCAATAAACTGTTTATCACATGATTATTCCCTCATTATTCTTGGGTTTTACTTGTCTTGGATGTCACTATAAAAATAATAGTCTCAGTGTTATTGTTGGAAAAGGAATGACCATTTCTGGACTGTGCACAGCTTGAGACAGTTATGTCCAATAAAAGGCCAATAATGACCCCTAGGCATGGGAAAAAATTGGATGTTTTCTCTATTGATGCCCTTTTCTTCATAAAATCAATGGATAATTCCAGGGGTTTTCTTGATCATTGGGCATACAGTTTTTACAACATGCATTGTACTATGCTGCAAAGTGTGCAGTAGTATGCGTTATAAAACAGAATAACATAAAACAGCACAGGCACACATGGAGTAATGCATGTTAATTGACAATGTACCATCCAGAGAGAGGCATATGGGCTTGTTATTTCTTTCTCAGATGGCAAAAAATTACAGTTTGAGGTACATGTTTAAGTATCAAAAGTTAATTAAGTGACACCATGCAAGCATGAACAGAGAACAGGGCAGATGAGTTTTGATCAGATTTTATTTTTATCCATCTTTACTGCTTATCTGAATTTCACATTATTTACAGAGTTTGAGTGGAGCAGATGGTTGATTATTGAACTGCACTCTTAAAGTCCTCATGTTCTACTCCACTAGTTTGTAATCAGCGTCACACATATCATTTGATGTTAATATTATGGTACTCATGCAGGTGGTTACTGAGTGTTGCCAAGACTACTTCTGATGAATTATATAGTAAAAATGTACATTAATTGACTTTAATTCAGATGGCAGAATAAGGAATAAGAAACTCACATACAAAATAAAAAAAGAAATAATTAAGGGAAAAATAAGGAAAGGGAAAACACTTACATATACTTAAGCAATTAAGAAATTGGAAGGTTTGATACTTATAAAGAGAAACATCGAGTTAAATCTGATTTAAATATATGGCAGGATCTTGGCAATATTGTAAGTTGTTCATGCATTCCAAGTTACAGCACAACATTATGACATAACCTATACCATAGGAATTAATATATCTTAATATTTTCCCTACTACAAATTAATACCACTTCAAAAGTCATTTTCTATGTTGCATAGTGATATTTTGCTGGCAGGTTTTTAACACATTGTCTGACGAGGTCAGAGTTGACTCAGCAGTCATTGATGCCCAGTGGCCCCCAAAACATGTTTGCATACAGCAATAGCAACATGTTTTTGAGCCAAGCACCTGCCTCACTGCCTCCAGAGCAAAGCTTAACAAAACCAAGCCAATAACACATGCTCTTACAATGCTCTCTACCTGAGTGGTGGCATAACTGCAGTGCAAAATATAACCCTGTCAAAATATTGAAGTGCCGTGTATTAACAATCATGCAAGTGACCATTTCTGATTCCATTGATCAGATTACGCTTTTCTCTTTCAGTTTCATCCATCAAAATTCCTTCTCAGTTTGAACTGTAAACTGAATTAACTGAGGCGTGAAATTTCTGGGGTTTTATTGCTCCCTGTCTCCAGGCTTTGACCTAGATTGTTACTTGTTAGATTTATTGAGCAAAAGTGTGAGCTGATTGGTAAAAAAAAAAAGTTAAACAGAGTAGTGGTGACCTTTTAGAGCTCTAGGGAATTTCAGCAAAGTCACTCAGGAGTTTTAGTGTCTATTGCTGCAGATATGGTTTATAGTTCACTCCTCATGTAACCTACATTATGTATACAGGTGAGCCTGAGACATATTTACATATAGCAGGTTGGACAAGCTTCTCATAACTTGGATCTGGAAGTAGTTGGGAATCTGCATTACATTATATTGTTTGACCTAAATCTGAGTCTGATGTAGGGTTGTGATTTCTGTCTGATTCTATAACACTGTTCCCATTGCTTTTATTTTATTTGCTGTGTGAATAGATAATTTTGGCAGTAAGAGCAACACATGTTGCATGTTGACGTAGTTAATATTGGCATATATATATTGTGAGATTGTATTATCAACATTTCTGTCACCAGTAAAGCCATCCCTTCATGTTATTCTCATTATTGTCATTGTCAGGTAATTGAAGCAGGTAACAGTTTGCGTAGCACTGGGACAACAAGTGTCAACCCTGATTCTTCTCGTTCACACGCCATTCTTCAGCTAGAGGTCCGGGACCAACATGAAAGGAGACTGGGAAAGTAAGTGCACAGCATCATGTTGATTTTAAAACATTTCTCAAACAGCAATTATTAAATGTGCTTTTTCTTTAAAGCCATGCAGTTTTTTAACTGTTGAGGATTGTATGTTTGTTTTGCATGCCTGCCTCTTCCCTTTTTACAATTACCATTTTCCTGTATATGACACTTTTTTACAGAAAATAGGTCTCTTAAATAAAGAAAGAACTTGCATACAGTATGTACTTTAGTCATAATCTAGTATTCCTTGTAATGTGGTTTTCCATAACAGTCACAGTCATAATTATGCTTATTTTTTCATTGTAAATTGCTTCTGAAGCCTAAAGCCTGTTTAAGTGTTCCTAGTTTACCTCTAATTTCATGATATTATTGAAAACAAATTTTCTTTAAAAAACACTCACATGTTAGAGCCTTTTTTCTTTTGAACTTTGGTTAGTGCATGGGGCAACATGAAATATGAAAACATGTAGGTGTATGGCACTGTAGAAGATCGGTAAAGGTCAGATGCACTTTTGAGTCTAGAGCTCTTTTGACAAAAAATAAAAGAAGTAGTCTGAATAGTTCTAAGTTCAGAAGGATGTAGGAAACATTTTCAAGGATGAGTGAAGGTATTCTATTTCTCTGTATTCTTAACCTATTTATTCACTACCAGTACTGTTGTTATTATTATCATTATTATTGTCATGATTATTATGATTTAAAAAATATTTGTAATTTGAAGATTTGAAAAGGGCCTTTGGTAGGATAAAATATTGAATGAGAAGTTGATAAGTATAGCTTTAAGTAGTGGTTATATACTGCTGGCCACAATTCAGACAACCCTCTGTTTTGAAAACTTTATATTGATCTTGGCTTGGGTACTACAACACGCAGTCAATTCTGCTGGTAGTTTAATTTAACTGCTAAGAAAGACAGAAACAGATGCACTGTGACTGTTAGAAAATTGGCTTTGCTTTGAATAAATGCAATTTCCTAAACTGCATACCTAATAGTTTGGTACTTTAAAACCTCTCATGTTTTTGAATTAGGAAAGTTTTGAGGCGGTGGTTGGGGGGGGGGGGGGGTGCAAGTGAATTTCCTATGAAATGCACTATTTAGGTACTGGTACTGTTGCTAAGACCTTGTCTTTTCTTCATGTCAGGGATATTGGCAGGTCCTTTCAAAAGTTGTCTGTTTTTGTAACAGCAATATCCTTTTCCATGTTGTAGTTGTACTGCTGCAGGGCTATTGCTTGGCCTCCACATTCATTGACAGTCATTTGCCAATAATGGATTTGTATTTCCTACTTTTCCATGTTGAAAGTCTCATGTGGAATTTAAATGGCTTTAGTTGGCTTGTGTGCAAGCCAGAAACTCCCTGGGATGAAGTATGGACTGATATAGGGCTTCTAATCTGTTTAGTTATTCAATTGGCATTTTGCTATTAAACTGAATCTGCAAAAATTATATCTGAATTTCTAAAATGGGAAGATGTAAGTACATTTGTTGGCTGCATGCATGCTATATTTTGGATGTTAACCAATGTGACATATTGTAGTATATTGTACTGAATTATTTTAAAAAAGGAAATCAGGACTTGCCTTTTACAGAATTAAAAAATTGATTTAAATCTAAAAGTATTTTAACATTTTATTTAAAAAAATACCTAAAAATATAATGATTTAATAGTTAAATCTAAGCATTTTTTAAAAATTATCAATATAATTTTAATTACAATTACTTACATATTATACTGGGAATTCTACTGAGCATTTTATTGATTTTATACTTTAAGTATTATTATTATCATTTAAGGAAAATCTGAAAATTGAAAATTAATGCATGGGGTTGAGTTGACATGATATCATTTCAATAGTTTTGTTGGAAAAGTATGGCACAAATGTATTGTTATATTCAATTAAGCTATATAAACACTTCACTGCAACTGTTCATACTATGAAATAAAACCATTTGTTTATCATAAAATATTAAAAGTAAATTTTTTTGTGTGCACTTATTTCCAGGATGTCTTTCATTGACCTGGCTGGTAGCGAGAGACTGTGCGAAGTAACAGATTTTAGTAACAAACAAAACAGACTGGAAGGAGCAGAAATCAATCAGAGTCTCTTAGCTGTAAGTGTACTGTACACCCGCAGTCTCCATGATAAGATACCAGTGTTAAAACAAAACTATAATTTACATATTCAATAAATTTGCCTTTTTTTTTAAATCTATCTTACTGTTATGAACATCAGGGTTTCTATACTATTGTGTTTGGTTTAGACATCCTTTCTTTTTTTAAATTGGTTTTGATAAAAGGATGCCTTGATGTACAGCATTTGAATAAAATATATTCTAATTAAAACTTGTCTTTGTTCAGTGCCAATTTGCACCATCATCATGTTCATAACCATTGATATTTAATCCGTATTCCTTGCAGCTGAAAGAATGCATCCGCTCTATTGACCAGGCCACCAAACACACACCATTCAGGCAGAGCAAGCTCACTCATATCCTCAAAGATTCATTTGTGGGCAATTCTAAAACCTGCATGATTGCAAACATCTCTCCAGGACAATCTGCCTGTGATCACACACTGAACACACTGAGATATGCTGATAGGTAAAGATGCAAAACAAAGAAAATATATAGTTTCTGGTTGCAACTAATGTATAGGTTGTTTCATTTTGTGTACTTTTATGAAATTATTATTGACTTGTGGATGGGTGTCAGAAAAAAAAACAAGGTTTCACTTTCCTGTATTTTATCCTGTAGATTTCTATGATGCATGAATTATGGAACAAAAGAATTGTATTTAGAGCATAAAGTCAGATGTATTTATGTTTGTGTAAACTAGCATTGCAGATTTGGTGCCATTGTTACATGCATTAATGAAGTGCAGAAACTTATGAGTACTGGTTAGAAATGATTTTTGAAAAGAAAGAAAATAAAAGATGAGAGAAAAGAGATTTCAGAAAATGATAGCAACAGATAATTTTGGTTTATTTTTCAATCTTTTGAAATTATTTCATTCCTCTCATTAATTATCTTTTTATTGTCTTCTTTAGAGTGAAGGAATTAAAAAGATCAGGCTCAGGAGACAGACTTGACAATGTTGAGAAAACTATGGCAGACTTAAGGTCAAAGTCACAATCTCCCAGTCGTAACTGTAACTCCAAAAACTCATCATCAACAACTCCCTCTGTGTTCCATCCAAGTAGCATTCCACTGTCTTCCACACCAAAGAAGTCAACACCACTGAAGAGTAAACATGATTCTCAAAAGAAGCAGCCATTTCAAGGGTCCATGTATGAAACTCCCATCAGAGGGCACAAGATAAAGAGGAAGACAGCAGAACTGAAAACTAACGGTGAGTCAAGCAGTACCAGTTCTCAGAGAAATAAGCACAGCAAGGACAGGATTCCTCTACGTGTGGTTAGAGAACCCTCATCTGAGTCTGGGGAAAGAAAGAACTCACAGAATGAAAGGAATGATGGGAATGGTGTTAAAATGTCAGCATTATTGTATGAGACTGTGGAAAACAACAGGAACATTCATTACCGTAGACAGCAACCAGAAACATATCAGAAAAGTGAGGCAGCTCATGAAACCCAGCATACAGCAGGAGAAACTAACGAATATTATCAAAGTTTTGCACTTGAAAAAGATAATCAGACTTTCTCACAAACCAGTTCAAGCGCAGGACATCAGTCAGAAATTGTGACGCATTTAGATAACATTATGGCCCATGCTCAGGCTGTCTTGGACAAATCACAAAACCGAGAAGAAAATAACCATGCAAATCATGATCGAGTTGGGAATAACAGACATTTTCCTGTGCAGGCATGGGACCAGATGACTATCTCTAATGGACATCCTGCACATGAGCCCAATAATATGGTTCTGTGGAGGAAATACAATGAACCTATCCCACCGGTAAATCTACACAGGTATCATAATGAGCATATACCAGCTTCCCCACCGCACCACTCTCAGTCCACCAGCACAACTTCTAGTCCCAAGTCACCAGACAACAGGAGACCAAAACTCTCACCTCTCCTTCCAGACAAGAACTTCAACTTCCTACATTTATCAAGATCTCATGGTTCTCCAACATATAAGTTGAAACTCTCCACTTCGGCTGATGACTTAGGAGAAAAGGCACCCAAATTTACAAATGTTTCAGATGATTCCAAAGTAAGTGAGGACCACACAGAAATGATAAAGTCCTCTCCCCTTGATGCCAAAAGGAAGCTCTTCAAGGAGGATGAGACCAATGAACCTATTTCTTCAAAGCCCAGAAATGTGACAACTACAAAAGATATGACCGTGTTTGCTTTGACATCTGTACCAAAGAGTTCCAACCAGGTAGAAGGGAAAGTGCAGCCAAAAGAGCCTGTCTTGGGTCAACAAGCAGCTGAGGTGATGTCTAGCAGTCAGAGAGAGAGTTCAAGTACTCACAGAGAGTGGCATCCAAAGAGTGCTCTAGCACAGAAGATTCAAAGTTTGCCCTCTCCAGATGACTTCTTAAAGTCTTTGGCTGAAATAAGACTGCAAAAGAAGACACAAAGAGAACCCAATCAGAAAGGAAAAGACAGTGACTCAGAGTCCGGAGGTGATAAAATGTCCCCACGAAGTCCACCTTCTAGTGAGTGTGCTGACTACAAGGGAAATATGCCAGGAGTTGGTCAATCTGAAGTTATGTGTGCTAATCCTGGGAAAAGTAATGATCTGAGACCTTTCCCTGATCTGCTGGTGTCCCCTTCCAACTCTCGGAGATTGGGTGCTTTCCAGCCCTACTCTCATTTGCCACCCAACAAGCTAACACAGATCTCACCAGGCATTTCCAGTAGTCAGCAGGGCAGTAGAGGCTTAGCAAACTGTGAGGAGGAAGGGCAGAAAACAGAGTCAGCACCAAACAAGGCTGTGGTGTCCCAAGCACCTGCCAAATCCACCCTGTCATCTGTTGACCAGGACTGTAACACATCTCATAGGGCTGAGGACCAACATTTGAACCTCTTTAACACTGTCAAAAATGCAGATCCCAAGGAACTTATAACCAAAGCACTGTCATTTACAGAGGAGAAAGACAAAGAGGCAGTGACCTATGAAAATTCAACGAATGGTGACCCCAGAACACTATCAGAAAAATCACCAGTGGGAGAGGACTGTAATGTTGTTACTGACTTGCAAAAGTCTGACAAAGCCAGCAGTGCACAGGAAAGAATGTTGGGAAATGACCAAGACAGAAAGGGTGCCCCAACTGATGATAGTTTCACCGATTCTAGTAAAACCACTCTAAGTTCCTCCTCTTGTTTGAGCAGCAGTGGATTGGACAGTTCAGCAACACCATCTAGAAGACTTGATAGTAATGCCACAAATGGCAGCCAATCTTCTCAACATTCCAGTGAAAGTCACAGTGACTTCCTGAAACTACCACCACCACCCCAGTTTGTGACTGTCAACAAGAGCAGCAGTGCCCACACAGCATCTGTGAACACCCCTGTGCGTATTGAGAGGTTGGAGGTCAGTGGGATCCCAGGGACCACATTTTCCCCCATCCACCCCAGCCCGTCTTTGGCCCCCACCAAACTAGTTACTGTTCCCACAGTGATTACCAAGACTATCATAGCAGATGACAACATCAGCAATGGCAGGTTGTTGAAGGGCACCCCCAATGGTGGAGGGGACAGTGACAGGGGGAGCAGTATGGATAAGGATGGCCTTGTTTTAACCAGGGGAGACTCTGCTCAAGAGAAGGCACAGTAAGTATTTATTAATATATTGTTGTTTTTTTTCTTTGCCTTTTGACATTTGGTTAGTGTGATCAAAACAGAAGTACATGCACCAATTGGCCCTGTCATTGAATCAAGCTGTGTGATATATTAAATGATTGCAAGATCTGACTGAACTTAAGGAACAATATTATGATCACTGAGCATCAATGTGTTAGTATTTCCTTTCAGTAAGGAATTTAGCAAAATTTTAGAACTGTACAACGCTGATATGTACCTTATATAATCCTTTGAAAATATATGGGAAAGAGAGATGTGTGGTTAAGTTCTGTTGAGTAGGAATATAACTTATTTTTCAGAAATCTTTTGATCACATCCCATGAAGAACAACTGGCAGAGATGACAGCACTGTGTAAGGAAGAAATGAGGCTTCTGAGGAGCATCAAGAATGGGGATCTGGTAAGGAAAATCATGGTATTTCATTTTCAAATGAAATTTTAAACATAACAGTTACCTAGATTAAGATGCTGTTACAAAAATGTTAGATCCAAAACGTTTTGGGTCTTAAAAGATATTTGAAACCCAGTCCAATTTAAATAGAAATTAGGTCATTTTATTTTCATTTTTAGACATTCCCAACTTATGTGAAGGAGTTGAAGTCAGTTCTGTCTTCCAAATGCCGCTGCATTGAAACACTAAGTGGTCAGTTAGCAGAGTTATCTGCGTACACATTTGACAGCCCTCACCAGCAATTTGAGACCAGTTAGAAGATTATTGCAAGGGATGCACCATACAAATATGATTTTAATTTGAAATAGGAAGAGAAATGAAGCATGTGATAAGGAAGACAATCACTAAAAGATGTGTTCAGAGAGTTCCAGGTTGGGTATTTGACTACACCTTTTAATTCAATATATATAATCTCATATCAATTAATTTTTTATGAATGCATATTTTTCTACTAGAACAGAAAATAGATATATGGCTTTAAATTCTTAAATAATTTCTTACTTGAGATATTTTTATTGGTTTGATTTGCTGTAATGTTTTATAAACAATTTTGCTTTCTAAAGTGGTTTTGCTTTTTCTTCTTAATCTCGTGTTATAACATTGCATCTCTGAAGAATATAATTGGTTTACTTAGGATTCAGATATCTATAAAAAGTGAGAAAGATTAATATTTCACACACCTAAGAGAGAGACACTTTAAAGGCAACAATATCTAAATTTAAAGTTCCATATTATGACTAAAATATTGGTGCTGTTTGACTTCCCAGGTGGTCTGCACTTTAAACATTTAATGCTATAAAAGTATATGTAAGTCAGGTATAAGTGTATTAATGATGTTAGTCTTTCTTGAGGCAGCAACTGTAAATTCTTCATAATGGATAGCAGATAAACAGTAGATGTTGTACAGTGTAGATCTCAGGGAAATGGTAGCCAAGACGTCAGATTACTTTATACCATTCCTGTTTATATTTTTCCCCAATAAATGGTACTTACAATGCTGTAGTGACACCCATGAAATGTTTGAATATTTGTACCACAAGAACTGTTTGTATAGTTCAGTGAAATTGGTTTTGTATGTGTGTACATTTAAACATTTTTAAATTCCTTTTTTTTATTTTCCACTTCAAACCATTATGCCGACTTATTTATATATACATATAATTTTTTACATAATTTTGACCTGTTTGCCGTTTACATTTTAATATTAAAATATTTTTTCAAATCTGTTTTAGTGAGAAGTCATACATAGTTCCTTCCTAGATGTAACTTCCAATGCAGTGGAATTATAGTTACTTTTGTACTCAAACAGTATGGCCTTGAAAACATACTTTTGTTTGATCATTACCCATAAATAATTAGTTACTATGGCGAGTTATGAGGGATATTGTATAATTTCGGTTGAAGATATCCGAGACTGGTGGTGTACAAGAAATTTTGTCATTTTTAAATGGTTGAATGATATGAGGATTTAAGATTTGGTTTTTAAAGTGTAGATGTGTTCTAATGTGCAGTGAACATGCAAGACTTGTGTAAACTTGAAATTTTGAAAATGTTTGTAGTGTCAGAGAAAGGAATGTCTGCACAGCTTTTGTTATTGGTGCTCACTGTTGAACATTTTGCTGTGCTCCAATGATTGAGTCATACTTTCAGAGGTTGGTATAGATAAATAAATGGAACAGTAATCTAAAGCCTGCCAATATGTAATAACCATTAAAGTCACCACCGTGATTACTTTATTGTATGTGTAAATAACAGAAATTCTACAAATGGCAGCAAATAAATTGTCAAAACCTGCTCTTACTTTTTTTCTGCATAAAAAAATCCATTTTACAATAGAACTGCGTAACTCTTTCCCATCACCAAGAACCAAAGGACCCATAAGCTGGGCAATTTATTTGCACCACAGAAAAATAAGTGGATGCAAAACAATGTCTTCTAAACAAAAAAAAAAACCCTATATCCACTATTTTATTGTTAAAACAGCTTTGCTCCCCAGAATTCATTTCTTTGTTTTAAATGATACTTAACTTAATAATGGAAGCTTTATTAGGACATGCTACTTTACACAAGGTTTCAAACACAGATAAATGAGATAATTGTTAAATATACAGGACAGTTTTTTAATCATGAGTATTGAAATCATATCCTTATTTTATGGCACTCATTTCAATGGGCATCACAGTGATCTGATTCCTGTCCTAGTGAGATATTTTTATCATATGAAATGATCTGTTTGGACCTATCCATATCATAGAACATGGTGAAAAAAGAAAAAAAATGACAATCCAACAGGTAGGTAGTCCACCATCATTCAAAAGCTAATTACATGCTGCATGTAATAAACATCTATTTTATACTTAAAACGGGCAGTTAATATCTATCATATCAACTAGGTATAGCTTTAACAAAAATATCTGTGATTTTTCTAAAAGCAGCCCTTCCCATACCCTTAGCCACATAAAACACTAAAAATACTAGACTGAAAAACCAGAAAACATGAAATCCCATGTACATTCTGAAACCTTTCATAAAAAACTATATTTACCTATCTATCTTTTTTATAATCTAGTCTGTCATTATAAGATACACCTTTAAACACATGCAACATTTGAAAACTTCAAATATGAAAATTAACACAAACACCACATTCCAAATGTGTGAAATATCCTTCATCCAAAAGATTTTTCACTAATTAAATACATCTGCATGAACATTCCATTACCTACATCAAGTAGATTATACATAAAATTATTATAACATAACGATAATATCATTAATTAAATAGTTGTACTTAAAAAGCTAGACACAAGATTATCACTTTTTGATGAAAAAATAAATAAATAAATAAATAAATAAATAAATAAATAAGAGTATCCAAATAAAAGGACCCTACAAGACAATGTTTATGCTTATTCTTCATTTGTTCACATCAGTAGTAAATCCATACTTTAACAGCTAAAACATTCTACATGAGAAAAACACTCAAACAAAGTGAGGTATAATACACAAGTGCTTAAAATAAAAGTATAAATATATTCACTTATCTAACAAATGATGACAACATAACTGTTGCTCCAATGAAAAATTGTACCAACGAATATCCTATTCAATAAGGAAAAAATACTGATATAACTGATATACTAGGCTATTGGCATTCTTGTTTCTTGTTATTGTCATGAAGGCGTAATTGATATACAAGGTCATTGGTATTCTTGTTTGGTCATGAAGACAAAACTTTTCACTAACTATACACTAATTCACATGCAAAACTCTCACAGCAAACCAGGTCTTCCAAGAACTCGTATCCCTGACCAGTCCCTCATTACTGAGCATTGTGCATGAAGTGGACCAGACTTGTCATGGCAGCATACACCTCTGGAGAGTAGTCCACACGTTCCTGGGGCACCTGCTGCTCTGAGAACTGGTGCACCACAGGGTGGCCATCTTGTGAGATAGCCTGCTGGTGTGGAGGGGGAGGATACGGCTGGTACACCACGTGTTGTGGGTGGAGATGCTGGAGGTTAATAGTGGGATAAGTCTCCTGCACAGATGGAACACTGCCCGTTGATATAGGGATGTGCTCCACTATGTGTCCTTGCTGTTGGGACAGGCTAACTGTTGGTTCCACAAAAGACTGTTCTTGTTTCTCTGTGTGGGATGCAGCAGTAGGTATCACCTTGTGAACCTGGATCCCATGTGGTGGCTGTGTTTGCTGCTGTTGAGGGAGATGTTGCTGCTGCTGTTGTGGTTGCTGTTGCTGAATGGCAGGCTGCACAGAGAGCAGTGTCCCTGAGCCATTAGGAACATATGTAGCAGTACTGGACTCAGAGTTTGGTACAATGACCCCCAGCATTGTGAACTGTGGGTCACCCACCTGACCCCTCACAGGAATACTGGCCATCGCTTGCTCAGCCAGGGATCTATCAGCAGCTATCTTGGCATTAAAAGATCTCTCATCAAAATCCTTGGAGGATCCCTTGCCAGCCTCCCCCTCAGGCATGTCCACAGTTTTCAGTCTCCTCACAGGGGGTAGAGGGGCATCAGTGCCATGCAGATGCTTCATGTGTCTCCTCAGGTTATACAGGCGGAGAAAAGCTTGACCACAGTAACACTTGTGAGGACGGTCATTACTGTGAACATGCTCATGCCTTTTCAGAGCATTTGGGGTCTTAAAGGAGAGGTTACAGTCACTGCATGGGAACTCTCGCTGCTCTGAGTGTTTATACACATGATGTGTCTGCAAGGTTTTCTTGGTGTGGAAGGCTGCGCCACAAACATCACAAACAAAGTTCCTCTCAGAGGAGAAATGCAGTGCAATGTGGCGCTTCAGGTTGTTTGGTTCCTTACACTTGAAATCACAGTGTGGACAACAGTGAGGGCGGTCCTCACTGTGGTACTGCATATGCCTCTGGAGGGCATGCTTTCTGTAAGTGAAAAATACATGAAATACATAAATGTACAGTTCATTTTTTTAAACTGTGCATGCTTACTTCTTTCAATTTTGTATGATCCTATTTGCTGTGTATGGGGTTACATGTGTATGTTTTTAAAAGCAATACAAATATATACCCATGTGTGAAAAGAGCACCACAGAATAGAGTGCCAAAGAGCCCCTATGCTTACAAGGAAGTGAAGAAGGTAAAGACCAAGCAAGTATCTGTAGGAAACGACATGTACCTGAAAACAATCAAGATTTGATGTCCTAAGGAGAGACCTACCTAAAGAATGCCTTCCCACATATTGAGCAGAGATGGTCTCTCTCCCTGGGTAACTCTCCAGCTCTCAGAAGATGTGTGCGTGTTTGCTTGTGTTTGGCAAATGCTTTGGGAGTCCTGAAGTACATGTGGCAAATTGGACACTCTATGGGCTTCTCACCTAGAACACAAGGACAGGGTCTCAAATAAAGTTTTTCATAGATTTTGAAGTTTAACTGCTAAATAACATTTTCCAATAGACAATGCTAACCACAGAAATTGGTCATCAAATAATATTTTCTTCAATCCATTTAGCATACTAAAATCAAAGCACTGTATCCAAGATTTAATGTGTCATAAAAGAAAAAAATACTGAACTCAATAACAAATTTAAAAAAAATTACAAATTAAAAGCCTTTCATTACCTGTGTGAAGTCTTATGTGTATATCCAGTAGTCCAGGTCTCACAAATCTTTTGTCACACACCAGACAAGCATACTTCTTTGGTTCAGATGGACCCTTAATACGATGGGCGATCTTCTTATGTTTTATCAGCTGTTTATTGATTGAAAATGACTGTTGACAAACATTGCACGTGTATTTCTGGTGAGCCTCCAGATGCTGCTTATACTGCTGACGACGGATGAAACTCATATTGCACAGGTCACAGAAGAACTGTGCCTCCTCTTCATGGCCTTTGTTGTGTTCTATGAAAGCTGCTTCATTATCCAGAAATTCACCACACTTCTGACAAACAACCTGTCCCTCCAAGGCATGGTCTTTGTAGTGGATGTAGAGAGAGGATTTCCTGGAGTAGCCCTTGCCACAGTACAGACAGCAGTATAACAAGGTTGGATCCAGCACCCTTTGATGATGTACTGTCTTCATGTGATATTGCCACTTTTTGTAGTTGGTGAACACACGATTGCAATACTTGCAGTCCCGTTGCTTACCCTTGATCTTCTCCTTTAGAGCCTTGCATTCATGATGAATATACTGCACTGTGTTTGGAAACTCTGTTTTGCAAGCACGGCAGCTTGCACCATGATCCTGGTTTTCAACATGAGTCTGGAGGTGAGCATTAAAGGAACGTCCATGGGTAAACCATTCTTTGCAAATCTTACAGACATGTACAATTTTCCGTCTGTGTTTCCAACGCCTTTTCCTCATTTTTCTATCTGGTTTGTAATCATCATCATCATCTTCATTTTCAGACATTGAGCCTTGGTCTACAGATGCACTGTAATCTACATCATTTGCTTCATCGTTTTCTTTTTCATTTAATTCATCAACAGCCAATGAAGGATCTTCTTCCACTGCTTTGGTCTCCTTATTTTCCAACTGAGTGAGCTTTCTTGGATGTGGATTTTTTCTTTTGCTGGAAACTGTCTGTCTCTGCTGTTTGACACGCTGCCTATCACCTGCTGTCTTTAATGCCTTCATTTTGATCTTCTTTGTCACTGTGTCTGTCTTGCAGTATTGGCTATCTTTATTTTTCGGTGGACGCCCACGTCTTCTTTTAGGTCGGGGTTCAATTTCAGCATCATTTCCTTCCATAGTTTTCTTCAGATTAGGTTTTGATACAACTCTGCCTCTCTGAGTTGTAAACGTCTCTGAAGCTGCAAGTGCCAACTGACTGAGGTTAACGACTTGGTCTACAAGTTCATCCAGTATGCCACACACAGCACCAACACTAGTATCCCCCACATATCTCTGCCTGGCTGTGTAAGGGAACTCTGTACAATCCTTTACATTGTGTGATATCTGGCAGGTAGATGGTGTGGGAAGGCATAATAAAGATTGCTCTGATATAATGTCAATGATTTTACTGAAACACTTATTTCTCTCATTTTCTCCATCTGAGTTTCCTTGTATTTCACTATCAGCTGAAAATCCAGGTAAAGTTTTACCATCGCACCCTGCGCTGTCACCATGTACCCAAACTCCAGTTGTTCCAAGCAGCCTGAGCAGTTGTTCCAACTGCACAGTGACCACTTTTAGCAGATCAAGGCATTGTATTTGTTCCTTACTCTTCATTTTATATACTTCCTGTATAGAAGTCATCAACTGAAATTGAGTAAAACATGGAAATTTGTATAATACTGTGTAATATTGCAATGTATTAAATATGTTTTTAAAAATGCCTCATTTTCATTTGACATTTTTCAAATTTAGGCAGATGGATTACACATTAGAAAAAAATAAATAGGTATATTACTCGGCACATAATACACTTTTTCATTTATCTATTTACACTCTCATTGATTTCAAAGTAGATATGTACAGATATAGAAAAAAAATTATAAAAACTGGAAATTATGAAGCAGCTGAAAAATCATTTTATTTTGTTTATTTGAATTCCATTGATAGAATATAGTTTGCTTCCCCATTCAAAACGAGTGCTTATAGACTGAAGTACATTTTAAAAGGAATGGGAAAATAAAACGACGTAAAATGTCAGCACATCAGTTAACTGTAGCTATACAAAATTTACAAAGTAAAAAATGGTTTTGAGCACTTTGATTGAATTAAGCTGACTTATCCAATGACGTTTTCACCGCCTTAATCGTCATCTCCTAACCCTCCTTCAACTGAAGTATTTGTTTACATTCAAGGGGGTTTCATTTAGTAACACAATTTGTGTCTCGGTTGCGACCCCCATTCTCTGACCCCACCCACTTAAATCAAACATATTTAAATACACATTTTACTCATAAAGGTCCAAAATAAAGTTTCAGAAACACAACAGTAAGATTCATTTTCAATGAAGAAATTTTAATGCATAAGACAAAAAACTTAAAATCGCCTGTTTTGATTATTATACCCCACTTAGATAGCCCCAGAACTAATACGCCGATTTTGGCGTGAGGCACCATATGGTGACACCCCTGCAAAATGAAAANTGTACAATTTTCCGTCTGTGTTTCCAACGCCTTTTCCTCATTTTTCTATCTGGTTTGTAATCATCATCATCATCTTCATTTTCAGACATTGAGCCTTGGTCTACAGATGCACTGTAATCTACATCATTTGCTTCATCGTTTTCTTTTTCATTTAATTCATCAACAGCCAATGAAGGATCTTCTTCCACTGCTTTGGTCTCCTTATTTTCCAACTGAGTGAGCTTTCTTGGATGTGGATTTTTTCTTTTGCTGGAAACTGTCTGTCTCTGCTGTTTGACACGCTGCCTATCACCTGCTGTCTTTAATGCCTTCATTTTGATCTTCTTTGTCACTGTGTCTGTCTTGCAGTATTGGCTATCTTTATTTTTCGGTGGACGCCCACGTCTTCTTTTAGGTCGGGGTTCAATTTCAGCATCATTTCCTTCCATAGTTTTCTTCAGATTAGGTTTTGATACAACTCTGCCTCTCTGAGTTGTAAACGTCTCTGAAGCTGCAAGTGCCAACTGACTGAGGTTAACGACTTGGTCTACAAGTTCATCCAGTATGCCACACACAGCACCAACACTAGTATCCCCCACATATCTCTGCCTGGCTGTGTAAGGGAACTCTGTACAATCCTTTACATTGTGTGATATCTGGCAGGTAGATGGTGTGGGAAGGCATAATAAAGATTGCTCTGATATAATGTCAATGATTTTACTGAAACACTTATTTCTCTCATTTTCTCCATCTGAGTTTCCTTGTATTTCACTATCAGCTGAAAATCCAGGTAAAGTTTTACCATCGCACCCTGCGCTGTCACCATGTACCCAAACTCCAGTTGTTCCAAGCAGCCTGAGCAGTTGTTCCAACTGCACAGTGACCACTTTTAGCAGATCAAGGCATTGTATTTGTTCCTTACTCTTCATTTTATATACTTCCTGTATAGAAGTCATCAACTGAAATTGAGTAAAACATGGAAATTTGTATAATACTGTGTAATATTGCAATGTATTAAATATGTTTTTAAAAATGCCTCATTTTCATTTGACATTTTTCAAATTTAGGCAGATGGATTACACATTAGAAAAAAATAAATAGGTATATTACTCGGCACATAATACACTTTTTCATTTATCTATTTACACTCTCATTGATTTCAAAGTAGATATGTACAGATATAGAAAAAAAATTATAAAAACTGGAAATTATGAAGCAGCTGAAAAATCATTTTATTTTGTTTATTTGAATTCCATTGATAGAATATAGTTTGCTTCCCCATTCAAAACGAGTGCTTATAGACTGAAGTACATTTTAAAAGGAATGGGAAAATAAAACGACGTAAAATGTCAGCACATCAGTTAACTGTAGCTATACAAAATTTACAAAGTAAAAAATGGTTTTGAGCACTTTGATTGAATTAAGCTGACTTATCCAATGACGTTTTCACCGCCTTAATCGTCATCTCCTAACCCTCCTTCAACTGAAGTATTTGTTTACATTCAAGGGGGTTTCATTTAGTAACACAATTTGTGTCTCGGTTGCGACCCCCATTCTCTGACCCCACCCACTTAAATCAAACATATTTAAATACACATTTTACTCATAAAGGTCCAAAATAAAGTTTCAGAAACACAACAGTAAGATTCATTTTCAATGAAGAAATTTTAATGCATAAGACAAAAAACTTAAAATCGCCTGTTTTGATTATTATACCCCACTTAGATAGCCCCAGAACTAATACGCCGATTTTGGCGTGAGGCACCATATGGTGACACCCCTGCAAAATGAAAAACCTTATTTTTAATTGATTCAACAGCCCTTAATGCCATCAAGTCACATACCTGGTTTTTAAAGAGGACAAAATTTGCATCCTGTCCTGCATTTATTGACCCATCCATACTTGCACCTAAATTAGGAAGAAAAATAATACTACATCGCTGGCGAATTTGCTCTAAAAACAATGGCGCTCCAAGAATGAGAAAATTACCGGTAGATGCCGCATGCAATAAAAGCCTTAATAATTGTTCCAAATTTCTCTTTCCAGTGACGTAATCAATATATCGTTAATTTCAATTTAGAATTTTAAAAATGGGCTGTACAATAGAAATGCAATTATGAATTATATTACATCGTTATATAGACTGTGATTTATCTTGGGCACAGCGACACCTAACGTAACACACTAAAACCTTAAATATAGAATCTCTCATTTTCCGCACTTTTTTCAAATGGTGAAAAAATACACCTAAAACACGGAATATTTCGAGAACACTGATGAAGGTCAAGATCAAAGGCAAGTAGTAGCAAACATATTCAACTTTACCGCAAGTGCAATTTTATTTGCTCTTTGATATGCAAAGAATAGATGAATTGCAACTGGTCAACTCCGCCAGACCTTCACTGGCTTCAGCTTCACTGTCAGTATTTCTGCCGTACAGTTACATATTAGGTACTTAAAGTCATAATAACTCTTCATTTTGGCCAAAAATTGGATTTTCCTGGAGTAAACGGCAATTTTCCCGTACTTACCAATGGTCAGCGACCCCAATCCTGCATTCAAAGTTAATCCAGGGTTTTTTTCCTAAACGTACGGTTTTTTGTTAAAATCTCTTAAGAGATTTTAACTGACGGAGCTCTCTCTGACATCGCATAGTCACTGTTGACCTACTTAAAACCGCGGGAAAAGCAGACAACAACAACACTATATAAGATTCATGAGATATATTCGTCTTTTTGTTAAAAATACATTAATATCCACAATGTGTGCCGTTCTGGGCTTTTTGTTATCCGACGCACTGTACAAAAACTCGCAACTTACGTCTGCGTCCGCATTAATGCGTTTGGCGCCATATGTTATTTTGGTCTCGAATGAACGCGAGAATCCGCGTGACACCATTACGTCATTAGCAACGAATGCCTTGATGAAAGCTTCGAAAGCCCTATTGACAAGCACAGATTTTAGTTTTACTACAATAACGGCCGTTTTAGTGGTAAAATACAATAGAATATATTTCCATGCGTTGTTTACAATGTATTTCATGCGGAATTTTGAATCTCAAAGGAAGAGTTATTATTGCTTTAAATGGTAGGCTTTTAAGCCGAAAACTGAAGCAACTTGGAAATTTTTACATCAGTCAAAGAAACATAGTGCTATCAAAAAAAATTGAAGCATTTACCTACCATTTACCAGTGTCTTTATTATTTATTCATTATTTATTATTAAAATAAAGTATTGGTTATCATTAATATTTTGACATTTATATTAATATATGGTTCTTTGTTTCATGTTCACATGGCCCTGTGTTTCCTTTTATTTAGGGTAAGTTAGTAATCGTGTCATCCAGGAAATTGGAGAGAAGACAGTGTTGAGCATATCCATTCGAGAATGTGTCCAACCTCTTTACCCAATCATGTCATTTCAATTTCAGTGATTTTTAGCAAAGCAAAACCATTAATGTAATCCATCTTTGCATTTGCGAATTAAAAGTGTTACAAGAGGAGTCAAAAGTAAATTGAAATATGAAGATGCTGGAAGCAGGTCTTCGGATTTAGATGCCCATGGTTATATATAAAAAAATTATTTTCCCTAAAACTTCTGCTGTTTTTCTCATGAAAACGCATACTGAAACATTCAGAAAATAAATGTTATATCATATCATATCTAGATCAACTTAGTAAAAAGAAAATATGCAGCATCTTTTTTTGCCTGGATTTCTTACCATTGTTTTGCTACAAGTGGTACATGTTTTCATCAGGCAAACCTTAATTTTCTTTATGTATGGGACAACTGCTCATGTGTCTACATTTTTTGGGGTAGGAGAGGTTTGTAACAAGGACTCATTTTTATAGCATTATTCTGATTTACTGTTCATTCTTTATTCTGTAGATCTTGTCCTTTGTAAATAACATGTTTATAATAAATTTCATTTTTGCACATGTTGGTAAGATCTCCTTTAAAAAATCTGTACACAAAAGTATGTACATGTATATGAAAATATACTGGAACAAAGTGTCAAACATTCTGCTGTTTTATTTTCAGTTGGACTGCAGTTGCAACTTGGAAGTGGATAGCCAATGATGACAATTGTGGGATATGTCGAATGCCATTTGATGGATGCTGCCCCGACTGTAAACTGCCAGGAGATGACTGTCCCCTAGGTAGGTGCAGTGGATTTTGCTCAGAGGTAAACTGAGGGGAAGGAAATAACTAAATAAGTGCACATTCTGTGAAGGATAATGATTTCAAATTTCACTCAGTGATTTGAAAATAAGTGGAAATCTGTGGAAATGGAATCTTAACTGCTAATTTTTTTTTTGTTTAAAGGANATTTTCTTTTTCATTTAATTCATCAACAGCCAATGAAGGATCTTCTTCCACTGCTTTGGTCTCCTTATTTTCCAACTGAGTGAGCTTTCTTGGATGTGGATTTTTTCTTTTGCTGGAAACTGTCTGTCTCTGCTGTTTGACACGCTGCCTATCACCTGCTGTCTTTAATGCCTTCATTTTGATCTTCTTTGTCACTGTGTCCGTCTTGCAGTATTGACTATCTTTATTTTTCGGTGGCCGCCCACGTCTTCTTTTAGGTCGGGGTTCCACATCAGCATCATTTCCTTCCATGGTTTTCTTCAGATTAGGTTTTGATACAACTCTGCCTCTCTGAGTTGTAAACGTCTCTGAAGCTGCAAGTGCCAACTGACTGAGGTTAACGGCTTGGTCTACAAGTTCATCCAGTATGCCACACACAGCACCAACACTAGTATCCCCCACATATCTCTGCCTGGCTGTGTAAGGGAACTCTGTACAATCCTTTACATCGTGTGATATCTGGCAGGTAGATGGTGTGGGGAGGGATAATAAAGATTGCTCTGATATAATGTCAATGATTTTACTGAAACACTTATTGCTCTCATTTTCTCCATCTGAGTTTCCTTGTATTTTACTATCAGCTGAAAATCCAGGTAAAGTTTTACCATCGCACCCTGCGCTGTCACCATGTACCCAAACTCCAGTTGCTCCAAGCAGCCTGAGCAGTTGTTCTAACTGCACAGTGACCACTTTTAGCAGATCAAGACATTGTATTTGTTCCTTACTCTTCATTTTATATACTTCCTGTATAGAAGTCATCAACTGAAATTGAGTAAAACATGGAAATTTGTATAATACTGTGTAATATTGCAATGTATTAAATATGTTTTAAAAAATGCCTCATTTTCATTTGACATTTTTCAAATTTAGGCAGATGGATTACACATTAGAAAAAAATAAATAGGTATATTACTCGACACATAATACACTTTTTCATTTATCTATTTACACTCTCATTGATTTCAAAGTAGATATGTACAGATATAGAAAAAAAATTATAAAAACTGGAAATTATGAAGCAGCTGAAAAATTATTTTATTTTGTTTATTTGAATTCCATTGATAGAATAGTTTGCTTCCCCATTCAAAACGAGTGCTTATAGACTGGAGTACATTTTAAAAGGAATGGGAAAATAAAACGTAAAATGTCAGCACCTCAGTTAACTGTAGCTATACAAAATTTACAAAGTAAAAAATGGTTTTGAGCACATTGATTGAATTTAGCTGACTTATCTAATGACGTTTTCACCGCCTTAATCATCATCTCCTAACCCTCCTTCGACTGAAGTATTTGTTTACATTCAAGGGGGTTTCATTTAGTAACACAATTTGTGTCTCGGTTGCGACCCCCATTCTCTGACCCCACCCACTTAAATCAAACATATTTAAATACACATTTTACTCATAAAGGTCCAAAATAAAGTTTCAAAAACACAACAGTAAGATTCATTTTCAATAAAGAAATTTTAATGCATAAGACAAAAAACTTAAAATCGCCTGTTTTGATTATTATACCCCACTTAGATAGCCCCAGAACTAATACGCCGATTTTGGCGTGAGGCACCATATGGTGACACCCCTGCAAAATGAAAAACCTTATTTTTAATTGATTCAACTGCCCTTAATGCCATCAAGTCACATACCTGGTTTTTAAAGAGGACAAAATTTGCATCCTGTCCTGCATTTATTGACCCATCCATACTTGCACCTAAATTAGGAAGAAAAATAATACTACATCGCTGGCGAATTTGCTCTAAAAACAATGGCGCTCCAAGAATGAGAAAATTACCGGTAGATGCCGCATGCAATAAAAGCCTTTATAAATGTTCCAAATTTCTCTTTCCAGTGACGTAATCAATATATCATTGATTTCAATTTAGAATTTTAAAAATGGGCTGTACAATAGAAATGCAATTATGAATTATATTACATCGTTATATAGACTGTGGTTTATCTTGGGCACAGCGACACCTAACGTAACACACAAAAACCTTAAATATAGAATCTCACATTTTCCGCACTTTTTTCAAATGGTGAAAAAATACAACTAAAACACGGAATATTTCGAGAACACTGATGAAGGTCAAGATCAAAGGCAAGTAGTAGCAAACATATTCAACTTTACCGCAAGTGCAATTTTATTTGCTCTTTGATATGCAAAGAATAGATGAATTGCAAGTGGTCAACTCCGCCAGACCTTCACTGGCTTCAGCTTCACTGTCAGTATTTCTGCCGTACAGTTACATATTAGGTACTTAAAGCGTAGGCTTTTAAGCCGAAAACTGAAGCAACTTGGAAATTTTTACATCAGTTAAAGAAACATAGTGCTATCAAAAAAAATTGAAGCATTTACCTACTGCGCAGTGTCTTTATTATTTATTCATTATTTATTATTAAAATAAAGTATTGGTTATCATTAATATTTTGACATTTATATTAATATATGGTTCTTTGTTTCATGTTCACATGGCCCTGTGTTTCCTTTTATTTAGGGTAAGTTAGTAATCATGTCATCCAGGAAATTGGAGAGAAGACAGTGTTGAGCATATCCATTCGAGAATGTGTCCAACCTCTTTGCCCAATCATGTCATTTCAATTTCAGTGATTTTTAGCAAAGCAAAACCATTAATGTAATCCATCTTTGCATTTGCGAATTAAAAGTGTTACAAGAGGAGTCAAAAGTAAATTGAAATATGAAGATGCTGGAAGCAGGTCTTCGGATTTAGATGCCCATGGTTATATATAAAAAAATTATTTTCCCTAAAACTTCTGCTGTTTTTCTCATGAAAATGCATACTGAAACATTCAGAAAATAAATGTTATATCATATCATATCTAGATCAACTTAGTAAAAAGAAAATATACAGCATCTTTTTTTGCCTGGATTTCTTACCATTGTTTTGCTACAAGTGGTACATGTTTTCATCAGGCAAACCTTAATTTTCCTTATGTATGGGACAACTGCTCATGTGTCTACATTTTTTGGGGTAGGAGAGGTTTGTAACAAGGACTCATTTTTGTAGCATTGTTCTGATTTACTGTTCACTCTTTATTCTGTAGACCTTGTCCTTTGTATATAACATGTTTATAATAAATTTCATTTTTGCACATGTTGGTAAGATCTCCTTTAAAAAATCGGTACACAAAAATATGTATATGTATATGAAAATATACTGGAACAAAGTGTCAAATATTTTGCTGTTTTATTTTCAGTTGGACTGCAGTTGCAACTTGGAAGTGGATAGCCAATGATGACAATTGTGGGATATGTCGAATGCCATTTGATGGATGCTGCCCCGACTGTAAACTGCCAGGAGATGACTGTCCCCTAGGTATGTGCAGTGGATTTTGCTCAGAGGTAAACTGAGGGAAAGGAAATAACTAAATAAGTGCACATTTTGTGAAGGATAATGATTTCAAATTTCACTCACTGATTTAAAAATAAGTGGAAATCAGTGGAAATGGAATCTTAACTGCTAAGTTTTTTTCTTGTTTAAATGAGGGCAGGATATGTCAAAGACAATTGTTTTGAATATAATTTATTAAGAAATCAAAATGCATCACAGTCTTATCGATTTGACTAATTACAATTTATGGTATTAAAATTACATTTGAAAATTTCAGTCTGGGGCCAGTGCTCACATTGTTTCCACATCCACTGCATTGTGAAATGGCTGAACTCCCAACAGATAAACCAGCTTTGTCCAATGTGCAGACAAGAATGGAAGTTTAAAGAATGAACTATGTGTAGGTCTTCTTGAAAGACTTATTCTTCCAAGCAGGAAATCCTGTGTCAACCATCTTCATGCTGTGACCAAGCATTAATGGATACCAAGGGCAATAATCTGAAGTGTCAAAGACCCAGGTCAAGAATTGACAAAATATTCTAAAATGTATCAAAAATCATTCACATTATCCACAATTTTTTATGTCTTTTGAGAAAACTATTTTCAGGCAAATATCAGTCCCAAAGAGTTATATAATTTGTTTCAAATTTCTTTAGAAGTCAAATGAGTGAAGGTCATTTGGAAAGCTTATGTGGCTCATGCAGACTAACAGTCTCAAACAGTTTATTGAGAAATTGTGTTTGATAAAGAAGAGAGACAAAATTGTTGCATGGAAAAGAATACAACTGATGGACTTGTGTAAGGACAAAAAAAAATTGGTTTGAAAGTGTTAATATTTTGAATTTAGGTCTAACACATAAATGATATTCCTTGTTACACATTTATTGTGAATAAATAATGAGAAGCACAATTAAAATGCCACTTATAATATATGCTTGTAAAATATAAGCTTTTGATCCTTTATATATATATGTATTCCTTTATATATGTATTCCTTTGAAACCTGATAAAAGAGTGTAATCTAATATTAAAAATGATTCTCCTTCCCTTTGAAATATTTGAGTTGGATTTTTTAAAATAACTTGTTTTACAAGCAATTCTTATTTTCTTAAGAAAATAAGAATTGTGAGGTGGGGGATTTCAAAAGTTCAAAAATGTTTTTTGTTACTTTTTAAAAACCTTTTGGACAATAGTAAGCAGTGACTCCTTTTCACTGAACTTTTTTGTCTTAATTACTGGTGACATACAATAATCATGTTGGTTTAAAACTTATGTCTTTACCTCCCCTTGATTATCAATGCATTTTATGTCATTCAATTTTTTTTCTATTAAGGCCGTTTTTAGGTTAGAGGGGGTTGAGAAACAAGTTGGTAAAAATTAATAATACAAATATTTGAAGTAAAATGTCAAACAAATTACTATTGCAGAAAAACCACTACCTTTAAGCATCTCTTAGAAGTTCATTTACGAATGTGTATTGATATGAAGTGTATAGTTTCCAGAGTGCTCAACACTGATGGAAGCATTTATACATAATTCTAAAAACTAAGACATATAAATACCTCTACTCCTAGTTTCAAGACAAACTATATATATATATATATATATATATATATATATATATATATATATATATATATATTGAAGAGAATAAACGTACAAAAACTGACTTTCAATGCTTTATGTTACTAGCATTACTGACCGTTATGCTTGTCATTAATTATGGCCATACACACCAATCTGTATCCTACTGTTATCATAATGTGTTTTGCTTAGAAGATGGCAGCCTATCTATTTGATGACTGACCCCAATATTTTTTTGTGGCAGAGATCTGGAGCTTCCTAAAATGGCCTAGGAAGTCCAGCTAATGGTGTGACTGACCAATTTCTGACAATAAAAAATATATATCTCTACAAACTATGTACAAGATGAAGTACAAACATAAAATAAACAAGTAAAAGCTATTCCTATAGCAAGATGCATTGAAGCCAATTANAGGGCAGGATATGTCAAAGACAATTGTTTTGAATATAATTTATTAAGAAATCAAAATGCATCACAGTCTTATCGATTTGACTAATTACAATTTATGGTATTAAAATTACATTTGAAAATTTCAGTCTGGGGCCAGTGCTCACATTGTTTCCACATCCACTGCATTGTGAAATGGCTGAACTCCCAACAGATAAACCAGCTTTGTCCAATGTGCAGACAAGAATGGAAGTTTAAAGAATGAACTATGTGTAGGTCTTCTTGAAAGACTTATTCTTCCAAGCAGGAAATCCTGTGTCAACCATCTTCATGCTGTGACCAAGCATTAATGGATACCAAGGGCAATAATCTGAAGTGTCAAAGACCCAGGTCAAGAATTGACAAAATATTCTAAAATGTATCAAAAATCATTCACATTATCCACAATTTTTTATGTCTTTTGAGAAAACTATTTTCAGGCAAATATCAGTCCCAAAGAGTTATATAATTTGTTTCAAATTTCTTTAGAAGTCAAATGAGTGAAGGTCATTTGGAAAGCTTATGTGGCTCATGCAGACTAACAGTCTCAAACAGTTTATTGAGAAATTGTGTTTGATAAAGAAGAGAGACAAAATTGTTGCATGGAAAAGAATACAACTGATGGACTTGTGTAAGGACAAAAAAAAATTGGTTTGAAAGTGTTAATATTTTGAATTTAGGTCTAACACATAAATGATATTCCTTGTTACACATTTATTGTGAATAAATAATGAGAAGCACAATTAAAATGCCACTTATAATATATGCTTGTAAAATATAAGCTTTTGATCCTTTATATATATATGTATTCCTTTATATATGTATTCCTTTGAAACCTGATAAAAGAGTGTAATCTAATATTAAAAATGATTCTCCTTCCCTTTGAAATATTTGAGTTGGATTTTTTAAAATAACTTGTTTTACAAGCAATTCTTATTTTCTTAAGAAAATAAGAATTGTGAGGTGGGGGATTTCAAAAGTTCAAAAATGTTTTTTGTTACTTTTTAAAAACCTTTTGGACAATAGTAAGCAGTGACTCCTTTTCACTGAACTTTTTTGTCTTAATTACTGGTGACATACAATAATCATGTTGGTTTAAAACTTATGTCTTTACCTCCCCTTGATTATCAATGCATTTTATGTCATTCAATTTTTTTTTCTATTAAGGCCGTTTTTAGGTTAGAGGGGGTTGAGAAACAAGTTGGTAAAAATTAATAATACAAATATTTGAAGTAAAATGTCAAACAAATTACTATTGCAGAAAAACCACTACCTTTAAGCATCTCTTAGAAGTTCATTTACGAATGTGTATTGATATGAAGTGTATAGTTTCCAGAGTGCTCAACACTGATGGAAGCATTTATACATAATTCTAAAAACTAAGACATATAAATACCTCTACTCCTAGTTTCAAGACAAACTATATATATATATATATATATATATATATATATATATATATATATATATATATATATTGAAGAGAATAAACGTACAAAAACTGACTTTCAATGCTTTATGTTACTAGCATTACTGACCGTTATGCTTGTCATTAATTATGGCCATACACACCAATCTGTATCCTACTGTTATCATAATGTGTTTTGCTTAGAAGATGGCAGCCTATCTATTTGATGACTGACCCCAATATTTTTTTGTGGCAGAGATCTGGAGCTTCCTAAAATGGCCTAGGAAGTCCAGCTAATGGTGTGACTGACCAATTTCTGACAATAAAAAATATTTATCTCTACAAACTATGTACAAGATGAAGTACAAACATAAAATAAACAAGTAAAAGCTATTCCTATAGCAAGATGCATTGAAGCCAATTAAGTTACATTGACTAGAGACCTTTTAAACACTAATTTAAACAAAGTTATTTATGAAATGATTGTAAATTCCCTGTAACACACATAAACAACTTCTACTTGTTTCTTTTAAGACATAATATGCCCTTTGGTATTTCTTTAACGTTATGCTATTTGAAACTATATGATGGCATTTGGTTGAGTTTTAGTGGCAAAGATATAACTACATATGTAACATTATGCTAAAAGATGAAGCCTCAATTCTTTCACAACTGTAAACATTCTATTAAATTGTATTACAGGTAGTTTTATTTAATAACATACATTTAGAGATTAAGGTAATGAGATTATACCTCAGATACCTAAATAATTTTACCAAACACTGATATGTAACTTGATTAACATTTAAAAGTGTCTGGAATGCAATTTGTGCATGAAATTATGCTATCTCGATGCAGTCACAAAGGTGAATAATTTATAGCTACGCTCCCACAGCATCTCTTATTGATTAAAGTGCTCTGGTTTTTCAGTCATCACTGGCTCTGCCTTCTCTGCAGTGGGGGGGACAGCAAAACCTGGTGGGGGAGGTGCTGCCTCTGCAGACCCAGGATATTGCCTAACGATCTTCCTCTGAAAGAAGAGCAACAGCTTCATCTTGATTTGACCAATGCCAGTCGTCCTTATTTCTGGTGTCTCTAGGATACAAGCCAGTTCCCAGCCCCTGGTTCCCATGTCTTCTAATACTGGATTCCATCCAGCACTTCCTCTAGCTCCTCCAAAACCACCTGTTATTTTATGCTCAAAATCCACTATAGTCCCTTCATAGACTGGGGTTGGATCATTCAAAGCATCAGCTGGTTTTTCAAAGAACCACACTGTGTTCATGGTGGCTGAAGTACTGAAAGCACCTGATCGCATGTAAGATTGATCCAAAAATATTTCCACCAATCGCCAGCCTTGCTGTAAAAAAGCTGCATAATGACTCATCCAATCACATTGGACCTGAATAGTTGGAGTGAAACCCATTTTGGAGCGGATTCCAATCGGTACATTGACTGCTTGATAAGTGTAACACCTTGGGTTGGGATGGAGGGGCATGTTAAAGAAAACATCAACTCCAATACCTGAAAAAAATTTAATGGCAAGTTTGAGAATAACAGTATTATACATTTCCATTTATCCCCTTTTTTTTTTTTACTTTTTCTTATAAGAATTTGAAAAAACTTGATACAAAAAAAGGCAATATGGGTTACACAAATGCAGACACCCCTGTAAAATGGTGTCAAAATGTGGTCTCAGAAACGACTCAAAATAAATATTCATGTGCAAATAAAATGTTTTTTAATGCTGTCATGTTGGAGCAAAATTGAAAAACAGGGACATAATCAATTTTCAATTGCAACGTCCCTGAACAAAAATGTATGGCTGTCCTTTATAAACCTTAATTCGTGGCCATCCCCATACACAGTGACACAAAGGTACTTTCAGGCCTGCAGGCATCCCTGTCATAGCTGGTCCCATTCCCTGTGCCACTCACTGTGTCTTATATGTACAACTTACAAGCTGATACTCCCCTCTGAATTGCTCTCATTCCCAGTAATACTGTCTTACCTGGAGATACTCCCCTCATAGCTGCTCCCATTCCCTGTGTCACATACTGTCCTGACATCTCGACACACACTAGCCTGCCACCATGCTGAGTGTTCTGAGCTATCTTCATCTGGATATCTGACATATCACCCTGGACACCCTGTGGCCCCGTCAATGACAGCATACCTATAAAACTTTTTTTTTAAATGTTCATCAAACATAAGTACTAAAGTACCTTGGTTAAATAAAGTATGCATTACTGTCGACAATGTTCATCCAAAATATCTAAAAGCACCTTGAAAACAAGGCCTAATAACCCAAATAACTATCTTTTAAACAAAAATTATGCTAGTACATCTATATACAAGCTCCAATTAGAATTTAGTCTTTATAAATCTGAATAGCTGAAAATATTTTTGTGAAAGTTTTTTTATATATATATATATATACAAATTTTAGAAAAGTCTTATTTGTTTAATGACAAACAGCTGTACCAGTATATGATTGTACTGACTGTAACCCATTTTCTCAGTTTTAGAAGTGTACCCAGAATGGTTATGTATGTTATTTTAGGGTGAATTTTTGCTAAATTCTTTATAAAGAAAAGATAAAATATCACAAGGAAAAATAAAAGATAAAATATCACAAGGAACAAATTCACTCATAATTTCATATTCTTACAAAATTCCATCAATGACAATAAAAGATACACATGCCAAACACTGAGATGTTTGGACTGCAAGTATTTGAATGGAAAATGGCATAGGCTGCTGTGGCCAAATACTACTAGTTCACCACATCAACCAATAAAATAACTATAACTTATTTAGAAAAATAATTTACCTCCTCTAAAAGTTGCCACATACATGATAGACTTCTCCACTTTCAGTTGATACTGTTCACTACAAAACTCTGGATCACTGGCTAACCTGACAAATATTCCTTGGAAAGGTACATTTACTGCTGTACTAAAAAGTCCTTGCTGCTGAGCCACTCCTGGTATCCTGTAGAATGATGTCATTCTCCAGCCCTGCTGATATGGTTGTGCTAGGGCAGGGTAGTAGCTGTCTATGTTGGTACTAATCATATTCTGACCAGGAGAAAAGTTAAAAGCCATGTTGTTCTGGAATGTCACTGACATCTCCAGCAACTGATAATGGCAAGGTGATCCATGATATGGTGGGAGTTGCACTGCCTGCTGGTCCTGGTGTCCTCCTGATCCAGCTGATACTACAGTTCCTTTGTGGGATTTATTGCCCATTTTCCCCTAACACCTGTAATCAAATAAAGAGCAGTAGTTGACAGAAGCAGCTGAAAACAATTTAAATTTCAAAATATGTCACTAAACTTCCTTTGCTTAACAAGTCAATATGCCATCAGTGGGCATCAAAGTGACCTGATATTGCTTTTTTAGATCTAGAATCATCACTTTTAACAACTATTAACCGACAAAATTAATGTAATATAGGTATTGGCGGTCATGCTCAATTTTCCATACAATGTAAAACCATGACATAAACCTTTATTTTTCATAATATTTTTGCTGAAATTTGGATTTTTCAATAACTTATTTACAGGATAATAGTACTGATACAAATATGTGCTTTTTCACCCTTATGGGGTCTCCGTAAATTGCGCAATACAGTGCCGTATTGTAAGTTTCAGTTACGCTGTAATAAATACAATGGTACATATCAGACTTTGCTGCTTTCCAACGTTCAGTTGAATTGACCGTTGCGTTTTCTGAAAAATGTATAGTATATATATTATATATCAGAGAGTATAGTTTATATATTAGAGAGTGCACATGCTGACGCATGGATCATGTTCGATCACGGATTTCGTGCTAAATTGACCATGCAGTGACAGTCGTATAAAAATCAGCTTACACTGATCGAGCCTACAGTATACGCAGTCAGTGGGGGTTTGCTTCCATTAAATTACGGTCATGATCCTTGGAAAAAAACTTAAGCTACATTGTACTTACATCACCCTTTATTATACGGTCCCGTAAGATCTGTATGCAGCAGTCGGTGATAAGTTGCTTCCCTCCCACCCGCACTTCCTAGTAGTTGCTACAGCCACAGGAATCTAACGTTTGCGCATGTGCAGAAATAAAGACGTACTCGCGAGTGCTACATCTCTCTCTATAGACCCAATTAAAATTTATAAAAGATTATTAAAAGTAAGCAAGCGGAAGAATTGTTTGTCCCAAGTAGACCTTAACGAACATCAGTCTAGCTTCTTAAAAACGTTTATTTATCAGTTCTCACACAAAAAATAAATAAACAAAACATATTTAAAAAAATAAACGGAATAAATTTAAACTTTAAACCTTCGTAGGGCCCACGTAAGTTACTGTCACAAGTTCACAACACCATCTCTCATTCTTCTAGTTTATTTTTACTAGTAAAGTAGAACATCTGCATCTTGTTTGAAAGCGGGTATAATGTCTAACGTCTCTAAAAAGGTTTAGAATGTTTCTTTTAAATAAATTAATCAATAACATCTTCTTTTGCGGTGGCGCCGGGTTTTTAAAAGTTGGAAAAAAACTTCGTTACGTCTATTTTAGTTGCTTGATGATTGTGCAATATTTTAGCTATTAGTAAAATCTTCAGTCCAGTTACGTTCATGATTTACTAGACGATATATACATGTAGTGACACCGTGACACGGTACAGTTAAATGTTTTACAGGAAACATAGGTCAAACTGCATTCTCTTGAAAAGTAATTTTCAAAACCTTCGTTACCAGGCATTTTGAAATATATTCGAGGTTGAGGACAAAATGTGTCAGTTGAATAAACGTGGATCTTGGAATACCCCTTGAGCAAAGTCTAATTATTCTTAGTATTAATAACTTGCTAATATTACCCAAAAGGGTTGTTATTTTTAAAACTGTCGTTACTTAAACAGCTGACACCTTCGTTACTAAATACCGGAAAATTTCCCCATACTAGTAAGGCATGAATCTTGAAATGTTTCATAATTTTAAGCTAGATTTATCACTTTCCGTCACCAGAGGTTTAGAGGATTCCCGAATATATTATTTTTAAATTTCATTTCTCACTTTTCTGTTTTCTCCAAATGGACCTATATATTGAGAATCAGTGATAATCGATGTCACATACCCATACGTACCACTTTTTTACGCTTAATGTGACAGCGCAGTCTAAAAAATCAGAAAATCAATCGCAATTAAAACCTGTCAAAAAGTTAGAATCTATATCTGCTACTGGTATCTTCAGAATGTGCTTCTTGTCCACGCGCCCTTTGATGATTATTCGTTTTCATACAGTAATTCACTAAAAAGATGTTCTTGAAACTATTAAATATATATTGAAAGAGCTAATTAAAACATTGGACATTATTATGTCCAAGTTAAAACCAAGAAACTATATGTAAACGTTAAAGATATTCTATAAACTTTTGAAAATGATCCAGTCATATTCTTATGTCTAAATATTCAGCAAAGCTACTCATGTTTGCAAAATTTAATCTTAAATACGACAAAACCCTGAAAATAGGCCACACCCAGTATTGGTTGTTGACATTTCCTTTTCCTTTTCCGAAATGTCAGAAAGACATATATAGCGGTCTAAATAAATCACGATTCCCGTTGAATTAAGTCACTCTAAAAATAGTATAAACCATCGAAGCCAAGTTCAGGGACGTTTCATAGCGTTTAAGGGGTTGAACAACTGGAATGATGAAACATGAGGACAAAATTGCTTTTTTAAAAAGAAACTTAATTGATGTAAAAAGATCGCGTAGCATCCTAGCGACCTAGGTTTCTACTCGCTACCTGTAAATTAAGCTACCCAACTCGAGTTTTTACGACCTTCAATAGGTACGTTATGTATTGGATCATTCCATTATACTTAAAAGAAATAATTCATTGGAAACAAAAAAGGGGTCTTGGTTTAATTCCTATGCTTTTAACTGTTTACAATCATCAGGCACAAAACAGATTGTGTTCTATGTATAAAAACATTTATTGTTCAGAGAAATATGAAGATATGTGTGTGTTTGTGGCCATTCAGAACAGAATATCCGAGCATCTTCTGATCCACGAATATGCAAGACTTTACTATAGAAATGATCCCTAAAAGTATGATCTTGGTTTAATTTTTAATCTGCTGATGGTCTTCCAGCCTTCACACGCACCATTAAACGGATTAAATCATGGCTCCGAGGTTTAATTGCTAGACCACTGCAAGGATGGCACATGTGGAGGCGGGGAGACCATCAGCAGATTAGTCGGCACTTCTTTCATGTAGAGTTCGCCATATTTGATCCTCGGATCTTCTGTTCTGAATGACCCATATACATCGTTTGTCATATTGATTTTTCTCACTCTTTTTGTTATAAAATAAAATGTTTCTAAAATTAAGAAACTTTGTTAAAAGGTAACAACTCTAAATGCCAATGTGTATTTATAAAAAGAGAACATACATTATATTATAATAATGTCTTAAATGAGAAACCATTGCAGACCAATAAAATTAACCGTATATGTCAATATAAACTATGTAAAAGGTTAACATGCGCTATTTGTACCATTTGTATATTGAAAACATGCAAGGTATTAAAAAGAAAAAAAAAAACATTAAACATTACAAATCTTTCTTTATCCATTCGAAAAGAGATTTCCACACCATAACAGCATATTAATTTATATGCATTGCACCATTTTACAAAAAACACCTCTTATTTTGTTAAACACCCTACAGTGTATTCAAATCATCATTGTTTGGTACTCTCTGCAACAGGGGTACAGTAGAACCAGGAGAAGTTGGCCTTAAACCACATGGGACTAGCGGATTATTCTCCTCTGAAAAAATAGCATCAACCTCATGGTCTTGTACCTGCCAACACCTGTTGTCCATACTTCTGGAGTATCCAGAATACATGCCAGCTCCCAGCCGCTGGCTCCCATGTTCTGTACAACTGGGTTCCATCCAGCTTCTCCGTGAGTTCCTCCTATATCAGTTGTGATTTCATGCTGAAACTCCATCACTGTCCCCTCATAGACTGGGGTTGGATCATTCATAGTATCAGCAGGCTTTTCAAAGAACCACACTGAGTTCATGGTGTGTGATGTATGAACAGCGCCAGAATGCATGTAAGAATGATCCAAAAATATTTCCACCAATCGCCAGCCTTGATGCAAGAATGTGTCAAAATGGAGAGCCCAATTGCACTGGACTTGAACATCTCTGGAGAAACTTGTGACGTCCACCATAATTGGTACGTTGACTGCTTGATATATGTACTGCCTTGGGTTGGGATGGAGAGGCATATTAAAGAACACATCAACCCCTATACCTGGAAAATTCAAACTGCATGTTTAAGAATACCTTGGTATACTCCTGCTGCTGAAGAAGTAAGTGTTGAAAGTTTAATACTTAAGAAATTAATCATATCTTCAACAACTTCTTATGTCATACTTGGAGATACTCCCTTTAAGGCAGTCCCCTTTCTCTTTGACACATACACTCTCTTACCTGGAGACACTCCCATCCCCCTCCCCCCAGACAGTTCCCATTCCCTGTGACATAAACTGTCACGTACCTGGAGGCACTCCCATCATAGTTGCTCCCATTCCCTGTGTCACATACTGTCCTGACATCTCAACACATACTAGCCTGCCACCATGCTGAGTGTTCTGAGCTATCTTCATCTGGATATCTGACATATCACCCTGGACACCCTGTGGCCCCGTCAATGATAGGATACCTATAAAACAATTTTGTCAAAAATAAATGATAAAAATATATCTTATTAATATTTATTGATTTTAAATTTGATTTTCCAATAGGAGCTATAATTTAATCTGCAGAATCATTCTTGGAAGTTAGAGAATAAAAAATAACATGGATTGCTTTTAATAGTGTTAATGATGGCTATGTACAAATTGAGATTTTCAGCAAGTTTGATGCAATTATTACAAAATGATTAACAGCATAAACACCATCAATTTTCAATTATGTACGAGATATTTCATGGACATTCAGAAAATGTCACACAGTATTTCATACTCATACATTTAATTATCACTGAAAATGCAAATATGAGAAAAAGACTACTTCACAAAAAATGCTTAATTCCATGAAAAATGATCCAATAAAGCTGCCTGTATTCTTTTAGCATAAATTACTCCAGTAAGTGTGGGGATAATAAGGCAGTTTTCCAAGCTTACAGTGAAAAGTGCTTTGCAACAATGCAGACGACAGACACAAGTGACGCATGGCTATACTCGGTATGTACATAAAAATACTCAGTGAAGAATTTCAAATTTGTTGTATATATACCCAGTATATTCAGTTAGTGTCAAAACAACAGCCAAGATTAAAGTAACTTAGTTCCACTTAAACTTAAATTATTATGGAATGTGATCAATACTTCCAGAGTATGTCTATATCTCAAAGAATGTGTTTGTTTTCTATGGCTACCCAGTGGTTACCCTTTGAACAACACAAAAATTAAATGTCAGACATGTCAACATTTCATGGTAATCATGTCTTTCATGAGTGACATCCCTTGCAAAAATGTGTATAAAGCTAATTTACCTTCTCTAAAACCTGTCATAAGCATGATAGACTTCTCCACTTTCAGCTGATACTGTTCACTACAAAACACTGGATCACTGGCTAGCCTGACAAATATTCCTTGGAAAGGTACATTTACTGCTGTACTAAAAAGTCCTTGCTGCTGAGCCACTCCTGGTATCCTGTAGAATGTTGTCATTCTCCAGCCCTGCTGATATGGTTGTGCTAGAGCAGGGTAGTAGCTGTCTATGTTGGTACTGATCATATTATGACCATGTGTAAATTGTAATACATTCTGCCGAAAGGGCACTGACATCTCCAGGAAGTAGTACTGACATTGTGATCCAAGATATGGTCGCTGTTGCACTGCTGTTCCCTGTGCCTGCTGACTGCCTCCTGGTCCAGCTGAAATCACAGTTCCTTTGTGCGATTTGTTGCCCATTGTTTTTCTGAAAGCATACAGTTGTATAATTAAGTGTGACTAAACACCAACGTTGTATTCCCAATCTGTGAAGAAATTCAACATTTTTGTACTTCTATGAAGCATTTTTTTTTCTTTTTTTGCAGAACAAGGAATTAATTTGACTTTTATGACTTGGCAAGTTGACTTTATTTTAGATATTAGTTGTTTAAGTAACCAGTAGAAATGGTTTAGGAGTATACTGTTGCTGTTATATGCATGCAAATTTTATGCATATTCCCACACAGGTGTCCTATGGAAACACTAACAGAGTTATCAGTAGAGACTATAAGTTCAAGTTTGTAATCAACGCAACACTGCACCTAAATATTAAGTCAGGCACTTTTGCATTCCCTTCACAACAATCATTATACTGTAGAACTGACCACTGAAAAGTGTAACAAAAATATACTGTTCAGGTACTGTTAATGTATATCACACCACGCTTGTAATTTTGTAAATACTGATGCATTACAGTAGAAATGCCTTCAAATTAATAAAGTGAGGATAATATCAGTAGTGTGGTAATGCATGCTTGTTGTTTACACAGCATGGTAAACGTTATCGTTTTGCATATATAGTCAGTATTGTAATATCCAGCCATGCATAACTTATGCTATAACTATAACAAGGCGTGCAAGAGACAACACTCGCCCAAAGGATGCTTGGTAACGATATAAACAGGTGTAAATGGAGAAACTATCATTAATATTAACCAGCATATTTCAAAATGTTCTTACCTAGTTTTTGGACGAAGGTGTCGCTGCAGTTGACGCCCGGCTAAAACCTATTTTTTCAGTGCTTCACATTCTGACCGAAACTTGACCGAGGACCGTAACCTACATACAGGCCACTGCTGTCGCAACAAACGCAATGACTGCACCAGACCTGTTGCGCTGGTGAGTGGGGTCCAGTAAGCGTTATCACTGAATCTCAATAAATAATTTTGGTCTATTTAACTTTAATAGATTATTAAAAGTAAGCGAGCGGAAGAATTGTTTGTCCAGCTGAAACTTAACTTATCTCAGCCTTGAAACTTAAATCACTGAAAAAAATTAATTACTAGATTTATCTGATCTTACACAAAAAACATAAAATTTAAACCTTATTACAGTCGGTCGCAGCACCATCTCACATTCTCCAATTGGTCTTGTTTGTTTTTAGAAAATTTGCAACTTGCGTATGATGTCTTAAGTCTCATAATGTTTATTTTAGACTATTTCATTTTTCTGTTTTCTTCAAAGGGACATATAAAAGCCGTAAAAATTTGTGTTATGACTTTGCCTTCCTTGATGGACTTAACAATAAAATCCGTTGAGGGATTTTCTTTGTGTCATTTTTCTCCTTTGTCCTGAAGGCTGGTTACAACCTTTAATGCCTGCATCGCACCCAAAATTGCTTTTTACGAGATATAATAATGCAAAAGAAAGAAAAGAAGCAGCGAAGTAACTAAACCATTTTGAAAAAAGTTTCAGTTATGAAACTGAACTTTCCAAGTTATATGTTTTCATTCATTTTCACTTTTTATTGAATAATAAGTTATGACAAACAAGTATATAATATGATACAGACAATACTTAGAAACAGTTTTTCCTTCAAACTATTTAACACAAGTCTAGATTGCAATGTGCAGTCGCTATATAACAGTTGCGCAAGTAAGGCACGTTCTCGTCAACAACATGTCATCGACATCATTTCGAACTCTAAACATTTAATTACATAAATGAAACGATAAGGTCCTAAGAAGGTATTTCAAAAACATTCTATGTCCACAGTGAATTGTCATTAATTGTCTGAATGGCGTCTTTGGAATTATATTCTTTCTTTCAAGGCGTTAACGCACATTAGAGTTGAGTTTCTTTTTGCGCTATCAGATCCTTATCTTCGTCATGTCGTATCTTTTTCTTATGTGTAGATTGCTTTCTGTAATAAATAACGGTCAGAAATATAGTTATTTTTCTTATTCGAAAATCACTGGCAACAGAAAAAGATACACCTGTAAAACAAAAGAGAGCTCAAATTTGACTTTTATTTAACAACAGAGAAAACATCACTGAGAACCACAAGATAAGCAATGTCTTTCCTATTGACAAAACTATATTACCTTCCCAAGTTTTGGGCGTCCTCGAGAGTTTCAGGTAGATTGATGTTCGTTGTTTCTGGGAGAAACCCAACTAAGATAGCAGCTGAAATACTGGCCGCCCCAAATATTATCATTGGAATTGTGCTTGGACCAATAGAGTCGACTTTTATATTCCTCTGTAAGAAAAATCGAGCAAATATTTTCTAAATAAATCATCAAGTAAATATTGTTAATTCTTTCATTCAACGCATCATTTTCTTGAGAACACACAAGTACCCGTACTCATACATGCCACCGATTTTTCGCACCTGTTGAGTGCACGCAAATACCTCTACTCATGCATGTTAACACGCACACACACTCACAAGTAACTTATATCAAATATCTTACCACAATGAATGGGGAAACCATTGTCCCTATATTAGCAACTGTGGCTCCAACCCCCATCGCAAAGTTCCTGATCACAGTGGGATAGATTTCGGCAGCCCATATGAAATGAATACCATACACTGCAGCTGCTCCAAACTTCCCAGCCACAGCGAGTACTACATGTAACCATTTTAATTCTGGAAAAGATAATAAGATATTTTTCAATGTCTACTTTTGCCAATTTATTGCCTATACGTGTATCGCATTTTTTCACGCTGAATATAACGGAATAATTCAGAACTGAAACAAACAATGCCACATTACGAAAATAACTTGGTTTTACTTACCTTCATTTGCGTACAATTCCACAAAGATAGAGCAGACACACGCGAGTCCACCAAGAAGCATGCAGAGAATATAAGGCTTTTTGCGCCCGAATCTGTCTATGGTAAAGCAGATAACGAAGGCTGGGTATTCAATTAAACCCAGACAAAGGTAGTTCACAAATATATCGCCTCCAAGATTTCCCGTATGAAGTCCTATTCCATAATATGTAGTGTCTACTATTAACCTGGAATATAGTAAAATAACGTTCATTGGACTATATTAACCAGTAAGCGACTAGGCCTATCTACTCACTACGATAGGTTGTGTGCATAAAGAGATTGAAATAGTCAATACAGTACTAATTAAAGTTGTCTGTTAAATCAATACATTGGTATGGTAAATACGAATTACTCGTTATAAATGATGAGTGGGCCACTTTAAAAAATGCGACTTAAGAATTTTTTATATGGAAAGCAACAAAAGCCGAAATAGGCTACAGAACAGTTAAATTATTTACCAAGCATAGGACAACATCAGCATTCTTAAGATTACTTTTGGCGCGCGGAAAAGTTCCCGGAAACTAACGCTAGGTGACTCTTCTTCGATGACAACATTATTTAACACATTTGGCGCCAAAACCCGTCCATTCACTCTCGCAGCAGTTCTCAGAATTTTCTCAGCTCTGCGCCTCTTTCCTCTGCTCAGAAGCCATCTCGGAGATTCAGGAACGTACCTTTAAAATCAGAGCGACTTTGCAACAATAAGCTTCAAAGCTGCCCATGAAAATAATTACAGAAACTATTATTCTGCCTGGCTAGTCTCGTAAGGAGGGGTTTTATCATTCAGTTACTAAGTATTACATTATTAATCTATTTGGAACATTTTCATCATGGTACGACATAGTGACAATCAGTACGCTTTGGCAAACCAAACAGTCTGAAAGATATGCTGAAAAGAGCAATCTAATAAGATACTTATCTGTTCGTGGGATAATACTAGAATAAATGCAAACCTATCCCTATCAGTCTTATTGATCTTCAATATATACGAATTCGTACAAACATAAAAGGAAGGGGCTTGGTTTTATACAAGATGATGACATAGTTATGACCATAGTTATGACAAGATGTAACATATATTGCTCTATTTCACAAATTTTTTCTCACATTCATAAAATTAATCTTACCACATTGTTACGAGTACTAAAAACGTAGGCAGCGTTACTGCCAGCTGGAAGTGTCTCCAATCTCGTAGAAAGTAAGCCAGGAGCGTCGTTAGTGGCCCACCAGTGGCGCAGAAGAAATTTATCACCGAACCGGCCACCATGCGCTGTTTCGGACCATAAAATTCCAAAGCTGAACAGGAATGATTTTTGTAAAACCATACTTGGCAATTACAGTTGTTGTCCAAATGTTGTTTGTATAAATACCATAAATCGTCAAAGAGTTATACAAAAAGTTGGCATAAAAGCTCATGGATAAAAAACATAATAAAAATTTTCTTAACAGTAGTAGCACGTTTTAAGATGTGATTGTCGTCATTGGCAATGGAACGAACAGATGGCTTTAGCAATATTGATGTGGATTATTTAATAAAACAACATCTTTACCTACTGTAACACAAGGATTAAATGATTTTTACCTAATGTTATATAATGATTAAATAAAACCTTTACCTAAAGTAAAACAAGGATTGAAAATTCCCGAAGAAAACGCTCCAAGCAGGAATCGTATGATCATGTATACTTCAATGGTGGGAGCAAATATGGCTACAACCCCGGTGATTCCCTGTCCCAGTAATGCAATCACCAGCGTGGTCTTGCGACCAACCCTAGAAAGTAAACTTGTTTTAAATAAAATTTTGAAGGAGTGCGATATATTCTGAAAACAGCATCTCTCAAATACAGTTGGTATGTGATTATATTTGTGGATGAAAATTCGGAAAGAAATCTTACGTGTCGGACAATATCCCGAGAAACAGTCCCCCCGCCAAGGCGGAACCAAAGAAAACCATCGAAGTCACAGATAGCAATTCGGCTTTATCGCAGACCAAATTAAACTGAAAAGAAAAATACGCCATGAAATCACTGTACGTTATTATTGTTATTATTACTATTATTATCATATGCTGACACCGCTTTCTTTATATAAACAAATAACCAGAAGCAACGTTTGACTTTTGGAGATGACGCTGAAATCCAGCCCCAAAAACCTCCTCTCTCTTTCCCTCCCCCCTCTCTCTTAGTACCTGGGAGGGATATGTAGTTGTGAATGTAGATGTATCATAGACCCAATTGGAGCATTTCACTTCGGTCCCGTTGCTGGTCCGCACTGTGCACTCGGCATACTTCCCTCGCCTGTCCCGAGGTATGCTAGCATTGATAAGTGCCTCGTGGCCAGGTCCCTGAATAACCCATGTGTCATTATCAAGCCCCGGTACCTGACATCTGAAATCAGTAAGCACTGATTCTTTACTTTGTTGTTATCTTAGTTACATGTACATGTACCTACTCATCTTAACATGCACATCATTTGCGTTGCACTTTTATTATCCTTTAGGTTCGTAAATTGGCTTTACCTTACATATTATATTGTTGCTGGATAAAAAACAGAAGACATATAGGACATGTCCATACAACCGTGATAAGCTAAAGTGAACCATGCTAAATCTTGTGACCTCATTGGTCTTCATTTATTGTATTACACCATTATTAAATGACAATAAAAATGTATCGTTCTAACGTGTTTAATATTCCGTTGTCAATAACATGCAAACGATATATTTAATAATTATTTATTTATTTTACTATGCAGTTTATATGTTACATCTTGTGTGTTCTAAATGCTTCGTCACAGACATCAGGCAGATTTATCACTAATGCACTTATGGTTGTTTTCGAAACTCATTGTTCAGGGGCGGATCCAAGATTATTTGAAGGGGGGGCGGGGGGGGGGGGGGGGGGGGGGGGGTCCGGAACGATAGGCCTCGGATGCGAAGCCGACCATCGCCCCCTTGATGTGGGGTTTGGGCCCTGCTCAAGGGCCCCGAAAATTTTTTGGTACGGTTTAGAACTATGATTTAGGTAGTCAAAATTCTAATTTCAAGAGAGGAATATTAGTGTGATATATTTTTCAGAAACTGAAGGGGGGGGGGGGGGGG
>NW_019775380.1:684652-721639 GCF_001039355.2 Lingula anatina
AAATCCGCCACTGTTGTTTATGTTCTTCAATTGCGGACACTATGAAATAAAATTGATAAAAATACACATCTGTTACTGCTGTTGATGTAGTTATTCGCATGTGAGTCATATGTCGAGCGACATCAACAATAGAATGTAAACCTTAAAAGACGTAAACATGTTGACCTTCTCTGAACTTTGGTAAGGAACTCTCCTTGAAACATATAACAACGCTTTCTACAGGTTGAAGGATGTGCAACTGGCACAGTGGCAAGGACCAAACTGATAATCGCCTCATGCGCAAAGTAAGCTTGCTTTTAACATAAAAGTGAGCTCAACTTGAAAAAGATAACACTTTTCCGCCTTTAAGGACAGGGGTAAAGTTAAAATAGATATTACCAACGTAAAATAGACATTGGCGTTTATACTGAACCATTCGCATAAGTCGCTCAGGAAAATATGACCTAACACAGATAACATGTCCTAACTCCCTAAACCTGCGAATAGCTTTATGTAGGACTATCATCATACGAATGTGCTAACCTGTGCTTCGGTGTTTCTTCAATGAAAACTATCGCATATGCTGTTAGGGCTTCCACTACGGCCACCATACACAGTAAGAAATATATCCTGACTTGGTATGGACCAGCATTTCCAATATGTTGCAAAACCTCATCGAAGTGGTGAATCTCAGGGTACAATTCATTCGTGGCGTCAGCAGCTTTTGTTCCGCTGTTCTTCCTCTGATCTGGTGATTCCTGGTTCACCAGGGTTCTGTTTTCGTCGTTAAGATCTCCATGATTTTTGGCCTGACCGTTCATTTTCACAAATACACTCTTAACACCCCTCTGTCCTCAGTAGTGCAGATGCTATAGATGTGCCACGCGTCCTTAAAATGATCGACTGTTACAGTCCCACTCACTTTGTCCATCAGAGGGTGTAAAGTGCATGCTGCGCGTTCTTAATCCAAGACTGAGCTTGAGCAGACCTCTGTTTACCCATTAGATGATAGTGACACGGCATTCTTGGACAAACCAAGCCGGGGTGTTACACTGTGTAGCGCGTGTCATGAGCCTCTGAAGACGAAATGTTCGTATTGCCGTACTCAAAAAAACATACCGATGTAGAACACGTCCCAAAAAGAAACATTATGTACAGCCGGGTGTAGGCATAGTGCGATATCACCAGATGTTATCTCATCCAGTCTTATAACATGTTATAAGTTGTCTTGTGTAGTGCTGTTTACATAGATAAAACTAGTCACTTACTAGTACATCTTTGCATGCCTCATTTTACTTTCTCGCATAAACCGTCTTTAGGACCTTTCTGCTGTTGTTGTAATTTTTTTTTATTTGTATTAATTCAAGGAACTTCATCACCATTTTAACTGATATATAAATATATTAGTTTTGTGTCAGTAAGTTTTAGCGACCAACTTGCAAACCTAGCAAGAAAGACAAATTAGAAAAAAATTCAGCGAGTTAATAGATATCATTCTGTCAAACCGATGATTGCCTGAGGATATGCTTTCTCCTTACAATGTGGAGATGGGGTCTATCCAAAAAAAAAAAAAAACTGATAGCGATTTTTGCTCACATTTATACGTTCCCCGTTGCTTTACGCAACGCTCCGTTATTTTTGTCAAATTAACATCGTTCAAAGTCATCTTTGCCATCATTTACTTGGTCTTACAATGGGAAGCAAGTAAAATGAAAGAGGTGTTAAATTTGCTCCAACACAAGACGGCTGACAAGAACGGGTTACTTGTAGTCCCAGGTCGTTTCTCAATGTCTCATTGAGGGTCGTATCCTAGCTGCGCATTTTTCAACATACCTTCATACCCTGATATCAGGGGGCTTCTAAAAATACAACCGAAAATAGTATACAAAATTTAAAAGTTTCAGCGAAACAATAATTATGTGACAGACTATTAGCGCACCCCGTGGTCAGAGAGTACGCAGGCAGACAGTAAAATACTGCAGGCCTGAGTGATGTGCAACACATCCAGGGGCGGATCCAGAATTATTTAAAGGGGGTCCGTTTTTTGGGAATGACAGGCCTCGGATACGAAGCTGACCCTCGCACCCCTTGAGGGTTCGGGACCCGTGGTTAATTTCAAGAGGGCATATTAGTGATTCTTTTCAGAAACCCACCATGCCCCCCCCCCCCTCATCCAAATCCGCCACTGATATCGTTTTAATTACTGCTACACTTTGCTAGATAATTTACAACAGTCCAGATTATCGTACATGTACTTTCTCAGAAGGCGCCCTCTGCTGAATATTACTTTTTGTCTCTGTAAGTGCTACTTAATATCAGTCCGGCACAATGAAGCAATCACACTTGTTTTAACACAAAACACAAGCCCAAACCAATAAACTGTATGATACTGATGAGATTAAATCTGTGCTTTACTGATGGCTATTTAAAAAAAACAATCATGGGATATATAATGATGTATTTATTTTCTACCACACTGATAAAGATATTCAAATTCAAAACAATCATGATATATTCATAACAATTTAAATTATAACTTCATAAATTAAAACTTCATTTCACTTGTACACTGCAAGAGTCCATGCACTTTCATTTAACAAAATAATGTACTGGCTAACAACAAACATAATCTCTATACTGCTGCATTTATACCAGTTATCTATACAATAAGTATATATCAGTATGACTTATTTCAAGTCATACTATTATTTTAAAATTCAAAAAATCTATGATATCCCAACATCTTTTAATGTGATTTCTTGCAGCACTTCCACACATTCTGCATCAACTTTTACATCTGCTATGTTATCAGCTCTAGTTGGACCTATATTTACTATTGCTATGGACTTTCCTTGTTCCTTGCCAGCCCTGAGAAATCTGTATCCTGAGAAAACCTAAAAAGATACACGTATGGTTTGAAATGAGCACATTAAAAACAATAAATAACATTATTAATTTTTGATCTTGCTTTTTCCACAAGTGACAAATATTTATTCATTTCAACTGAATTTTTATTATGTAAATGAATACTAAATACTATTTATCACACTTATAAATACTTTTATGTGTCATATGATTATGCTGAGGTATTCTAAACCAACCTGTAAGGAAGAACCTAGTACAAGAATGCTGTCACTTTCTGTCAATCTTGAATAAATATTTTCAACGATTGGTTTTGGCACATTGTCCCCAAAAAAGATGATCTGGGGTTTCAAAATTCCATCACAATGACTGCATACAGGAACCTAAAAAATTAATTGATAGCACAATCATATTATATATATATATATATATATATATATATATATATATATATATATATATATATATATATATATATATATATATATACTTTTTTTTTGATGTTCCTCTTTTGTGTTATATTTGTTTTTCCTGTAATTCACTTTTTTTATTGAAATTTTGGTTTTGAAAAACATTTAACAAATACATGAGCTTTCAAACACATACGAGGCATTGTATGCCATCTGTACATTTATATTTGAATATCAGCAGATTTCTTCAAGTCTTTATGATGCTGACAAATAATTTTTTAAATATTTATTTTGAAAAGAAAATTAATGTACCTTGAAATCTTTCACCTGATCCTGAGACAACTGTATATCTCCATCTGGAGCCATGCTCCCCACAATCTCTGCATGCCAGTGAGGATTGTCTCTCTCAATCTGTCTCTGAATGGCCACTCTTGGCACAATTCTCTTACACTGCAAACACTCCACACGGTGAGAGCTGCCATGGAGCTCTATCACTTTGTGACTGCCTGCCTTGTAGTGCAGGGCATCGACATTCTGTGTGACCAGGCTGTGGACAAGGCCACATCGTTCCCACTCTGCTAACTTAAGATGAGCACTGTTGGGAAGGAAGGAGGAAAACCTTGGCCAACCAACAAAGTTTCGTGCCCAGTATCTTTGCCGCACATGTGCATGTTTGAGGAAGTCCTGGTATTGGACTGGTCTGTCCTTACTGCGGGCATACAAGCCCACCCCCTCAGACCTGTAGTCTGGGATGCCACTAGGGGTAGAAATTCCAGCTCCTGTCAAAACAAACAGCTTCTTGCATTGAAGAAGAAATTCATGCAGGCTTTCTATGTCTCTTCTTGCTGCAGGTAAACTGAGTGGAACAAACTTCATTTACTGAAAGGCACAATTTTTTATAATTAGCTGCTGTGACATATCTTTACCAGCTATATAGTACATACCTGTTAATAGTTTAAAAGGGGCGGATTGAAGCCGTCTTCTGGGTCTTCAGGAAGACGGTCAGATATTCAAGTTTACACTGACGGGTATATACTGTATCTATTTTTTCTGTCGGAAGACGGTCAAAAATGGAGAATGGATCAACAAAGATAATTTGGAAGACTGTCAAAAAATAGCTCTGGATCCGCCCCTGTTGACTTTAATATTATCTTTAAATAGTTTTGCATCAGATTTACTTACTTCACAAATACTGGGAAACGGGACGTAACCATGGCATGTGCATGTCTACTAGTCTCGTGCTTTAGGTTATGCAATCGCAAAAATATTGTCCCTCTCGAACAAAACAATAGACAGGTAGTCTATGATATTATTGCACTACTTATAATCTTAACACTTGGCTATCAATTAAAATAACGTAAAATATAAGAATGCTTAGAATAACAAAAATTAATTCGCACCTTGACGTCTGCATTAACTGCAACTGACCTTGACCTTTACCAATTAATCTTGCACAATTTGAGAAAATCTCAACTAACACAATCGAAGAAAAATTCGCGTGCATTTGGCTGCATACCAGTGTTGTATTGCATATAAAGTGCTACAAGTTAATTGAAAGAGAAATGTAAATTATGCAACGTTTCTCTCTTTCTGAAATTCTAACTTAGGCCCTACGTAAATTCGACAACGGAATGACTAAACCTAAATCTACTTGAATTTCCAAAAGATTGTTCATTCAAGGAAAGTCGCCAAGGAACGAAGAACGAAGCCACAGTGGCGTAGGCCTATTCCGAATTTTGGAAAGGGAGAGTTTTGTATGCTGGGGGGGGGGGGGGGGGGGGAGATAGAGGGCTCCTGATGAACGGACCATCTTGTCTGGAGCCTGTTTTTATTAGGTTAAAATGGGCTTCAGACTTCAGAGGCACTAGCAAACTCAAAACAACGCAAACAGTAGGTCTACCGCGTGCGTTTTCGGAAAGTTGCCAACAAAACTTTGTTTAACACCTATTATTTTGATTTCTAGGCCTATATTGTTAATCTAGGGAATTAGAAAGTGACCGACACACTAACGGCACTTTAGGTGATTAACTTTATAGCGCTTGCAGCTGTGGGTCCAATGCGAGAAATATGTTTGCATCATGTCAATTTCTACCACAAACAGAATATTCCAGAAATAAACGAGGCTCCCGATGAAGATGTTGTCTGGTGGTTTAGATTCAGTAGAAACTATTATAAAAAGGCCAAATACTAATTAGAGGAAGAAAATCAAGTTAATCAAGGGCCTACATAACACACACACACACATACACACACACACACACACACACACACCTAAAAATCCAGGAGGGGGAATGTGCAAGAAAAGAGACAAAAGAATGGATGTAAGATGTAATATTTTGTATTACTGGGTTTTGGCAGCCTTCAAACGCAAAAATACAAATCTCATTTGACAGGGAATGTCTTAGTTGCTAACATTTAATACATTATTTTTGGCGAGGTGGGGAAGATGTACAAAAATGGAGAACCTATAGCTACTGTAACTTATGGTGAAAATTCTCGATCCGCCCTTGAAGGTACAGAATGTGCCTACTAACTTTTAAAAAATGACTCCTTATCACCCTAACTTTCACAGATTGGACACTCACTTCTCTAATATCAGCATACTGGAAGCAGCAGAGAAATGCTGACAGTAAAAAAGTAGTGAGATGTTTCTGAGGCTCGGGTTGCTCTTTATTTACACCAAGAGCTCATTTCTTAGATTGGTCTCATACCGCGACATGGGCGCTTTTGTTACAGAAGCAAAGTCTGGCATGTATAGAGAAGTAAATATGACTTGGTTAGATAAATATCCCGGAAATAGGCATGTAAAGAGAAGTAAATACTACTTGGATTAAAATCATATCCCGGAAAAGGAGGGCACCTGTGTATATGGCGTAAAGGTGACTTTCAAAGTGACTCAAACCCAATTAACCGCCCCAATCCGGTCTAGTATACCTTTTCCGTCTATTTCGAATGACTCGCCGTTTGATGAAATACGGCCATAAACTATGCATGGAAGCACTTTCTTGTGATAAACCACAGCTTTCTAGAAGATACGCGTAAATATTAGATATTACTATGAATATACTAAGTATACCTAAAAATAGACATCCAGGCAGAAGTAGGCGGTCGCTATCTTCCAGACCAAAACGCCACCTATCTTGAGGAGGCCTGTATAAACCAGAAAATAATTTTAATTTCCAATTTTGTAAATATTTAGAGGCTAATGTGTCTTCCATTAAATAATATTGGTGTATATATTTAGGGAAAATATAACAAAGGCTAATCACATAACAACAATCCGATTATGGCTTCTCGTGATGATAAATAATGATCATATTTTGCCTTCGGAAGTCTAACTATCCCAGGCTCTCATAATTGCATGATTGACTTATAGTTAAGTAAAAATGCGAGGTCTTTTCGGTACAAAAATAAGAGTACAGCATTACATACTTGTCAGCCTGTCTATTGTTTCTTTAGAAAGATGTCAAATATATATTTACACACGCAGTGAATTCATCTTAGTGGGCATGACAAAAAGTGAACGCATTAAAATACTGAAAATATTCAAATAGAATTATTGGTTGTACTTTAGTGATACAACACGTACAGGCCTCCCTAGCGCCCATCTCCACTGAAAATAACCTGAGAAAGGCCGACCCCGGCTTCTTTTGTCCAAGTAGTGAAGATTCCTAGAGTTTCTAGGGAGCATCACGGGGATGTTTTCCTCGTGTACATTCCCACGGTTTTTGATAAATCAATTAACATGATTCCCCCGTGATTGTCTCTGGCCTGGCACAGTTGATTACAAATGCAGGAGGGCATTGCAAGGCATGTGCATTTATGGTTCCTTTTTCCTCCCAGGAGAGCCAGGAGAGTTGGAGAACGCGCGAGATTTGACGTAAGGCACGCCCATTCTGCGCTGATTCGCAGTACACACTCATACCAAAATTATGCACGAACTGCGGTAATCTGATCCAGGGCCCGGAATGCATTAGTTGTAGCTTCTCCCGATTTGGCTATAAAGGGAAGCTCTCCCGGCTACTGCTTTCCATCAGCTTGAACTGCCGAGTGCCAGAGTAGGACCCAGAGCCGGTGACTAGAACCTTCCCGTTACCCGATTTTTACGTTTTGTCGCGTGGATTTACACCTTGAAAATGAGTTCAGATAGTAGAGCCAAGCCCGCTGGTATTGCCAGGGACATTGCTAACAAGGTACATTTTCTGCCGATTGTATATTTGTTTATATCGATATTTGAATAGTTCATTTTTTGTGCCATAAGTTCCGTTGTTCATAGTCTTAACGACGTGCTTACTATTAACGAAAGTTACGTAGAATGGATATCCTAGTCCTTTTTTTGTGGAGCTAATTATTCTTTTTTGTAGAAGTGATACGAATTTTGTTATGTTCACTCAAGTCATGCGCTGATTTATACATCAAATATTGTGTTTAAATGAAGGTGGGTTTATACTTAAGCCGATACCAGTCGTGTTGAAAAACACGAAGGCGCAAGTTTATTCTTTGTTTTTATTGATAAATAGCGATGGAACTATTTCCCAGCCAGACGCTGAACTTTGCTTCCCCCTGTTTATCCAGCTGCGGGCAATGTAATGTCTGTCTACCTGGAATTCCGCGGAGGCAGAACAAATCAGATCTTTTCGTCTCAGCTTACGTGTTTTTTACTTTGATGATGTATGAAAGAGAGAGGGCGGTGATGCTCTAAATTTTTTAAAAGCTGTTTTTCCAGTTCGCAAAGTGTGTATGCTCACAGTTTTATCAATATATTCCCATTTTCCATCATTCCAAAAATAAATGAATCATCTTGCCCAAGTATTTATATTGGACACCAGTTTTGTTATTCTGCCATGTTTAAATTCCCAATTTCGAATTTGTGAATAATTCAATTGATATTCCCTAAAGAGACCTAAAGCTGGCATACCTCAGACATCTTGACAGGCATCTCGGCCACCCGCTGTAATTTATGTTTGGCACTCAATCAGGAATGATAGGGACCTCAGGTAGAAAACCGCACTTCACGGAAGAAAAAAATGACCAAGCTCGTGCCCACGCGAATGCGTTCTTCCCTTATATAGCTGCTACGAATTTTCACTAGCTAACCGAGCAAGACGAGTATAGCACTGCGAGTCAGGAGTGTTAATCACAACTCCACGTTTCATCCTTAGTTGTATGTACCCCTCACTGAAAAAGAATAGATGAAACGCTGTGCTTGACTTGAAAAAAAAGAAAGAAAAAAGATCAGATATTCTTATATAGGTCTATATGCATCATTCGAAAAAAAACATATGCAATTATTTCAGGCTGGTCACTTAGTACTCTAATCATTACGTGATTAAGAGGGATGTGATTTAATCACAAATTGTAGCAAAAATCCGGGGACGTGTGGCATAAGGAATCCATATAATAGAATCCATGTTTGCACAGGAACGTTGAATAGTTTCCATTTCTTAACTCACTAGTGTTTGAGTTGGCAAAAGTCAAACTGTAATCCTCAGTCCTAATAAAAAAGGTTATCAATTACATTTTAACTATCATTTTTGACTTAAAAGTGGAAACCCTCCATGGAACATTCTACAGACGTTCATATTAACAGCATATCCCTTGCCCAAGTAACTAAAGCCTAATGCAGCTAAAGACAGGACGCATTTTTGCTCTTCCGTTTAGTTTCAAATTTTAACTTTATACACGAAACACCTTGACTTAGTCGAGCCATATTTGGCAGGTTGGTTAGAATGTGGGAAAGCTTGGTATTTACGATCGTCTGCCTATCTTATGATTAGCTTCGGTCTCAGTTAATGTATCTGAGCAACTGTGCTGTAATTCATTACAATGAGCACAGGTTTCCAGGTGTTTCAGATTGGTTTTAACGTTTGATAACATGCGGTACGTAAACACTCTACATATATTGTATCAGATTTATCAAAAGTGTGAATGTCAGTGATTTTGCTGTAAGTATTGCAAATGTAAAAGGATGTCTTGAGAGCTGAGTTCAATATTGAGCATACAGATTTATTTTATATTTTAATGTAATAAGTTTGGTTTTGTGAGTATATACCTATTATATACCTATTTGTGTTCAGTTGACTTTTGTTCCATTTATTTTCATTTCTATCGTATTTGAGTCCCTTCTTCTGAACAGGAACCCGGAGATCATATACACCTTCTTTAATCGATCTTATGCTAAAATAATATGATTTTTTTATCCTGTTCGGAAAAGAATAAACAACCAATTGCTGATTTGGAGAATAAATGGTAGAACGCTAAATGATGCACATCGACTGCAAGAGTTTTTGGACTTTAATTTCACCTTTTTGTTCATACGTTTTTATTTTCACTTTTTATTTATTTACTTATTTTTTGTTTGTAAGATTGACAAAAAGCGGGACCCGGCCGTAGAGCGCGAAACATTAGAATGGATACAAGCCGTGCTGGGTGACTCGTACAAAATTGACATGGACAGACCGTATGAAGAGGTTCTCCGGGACGGAGTCATTCTCTGCAAGTATGTGTTAAATAAGAAAGGTAACAGGGGTTCCCTTGTGGCCTTGTTCAATTTTATATTTATGCTGCTAATCATTTCACCTGTATCATAGATTGCAGGCAAGCGCGATGCTGAACTAGAACAAGCAGCTCTTGACTGGATCGGTGCGGTGACTGGGCAGGCGGTTCCTTCTGGCGCCTTCGAGGATGTTCTTCGAGATGGTGTAGTGTTGTGCAAGTGAGTGTGGGTGCGCATGGCTCGCGTGGTGCAAACTACCAACCATGTTTTGTTGGCTTGTCCATTCACATCAGTCTTTGGTGTTTCCTGTCCATTGCTTACCTTTAACTCACCTTTCAGGTGTTTCAGGCAAACGACACACATCGCTCCCTTATCCAGATGTCCTCAACAACACGAACGCACGGGGTCTAGTAAATATTATGAAAACGCCATTAATCTAAGGGCGGAGAGTGTATTAATAACCCCTCTTTTTTCGGGGGAAGGGGGAGGGTAAACCCCAATAAATGCAAATTTTCAAACCTCCTTTATTTGTACCATATTGTTGAGATTTTGTCTGGTAATTTACAGTGGACGCTCTCCGCCCTGCCTAAGGGACCGTCCGTAAGGGTTTTGTCTTAAACGTGCACTTTACTCTCAATGTCATGGTGCGACTTTTTGTCAGTAATGAAATCACCTTGCACTGAAGCTACATCCGTAGTAAAAATACTAGGATTGCCTTACTATGTATATTCAGGTCATTCTTTTGATACTCAATCAAGTGCTTGTAACTAATCACTATGAGATTTTCGGTGACACAAAGATATTTTTCTTTTCTTTCCTCACGTAAATCCGACTGACGGTCCCTTTGAATGAACAACACAAAATGACCACACCAATGGGTACACCACATGATATGTTCTGCACTGAGTGTTGCTCTTTGTGTGTGTGTGTGTCTGTGTGTACGCGTTTTATTTTATTTTATTTCATTATTATTATTATTATTAATTTTTTTTTTGAACGGCACGAGTAACAAATGAAAGAGATGCAACGAAAAAAACTTTTGAAAACAATGCGTATATTGCGTGCGCACCCTTCAGGACAAAATGTTCTTTTCTTCAAAGATCAGCTTTCCTACTGATCAAACACTAAACGTTTCAGTTGTTTTATCCTTTGGTCCATGATAAATTAATCTCCGAATATAAAACTGATTTTACAAGTTAAGTTATGATGAACCAGTGTTTCATTATCATTTGTTACATCCAGAAGTGTCGGAGATCTTTATATATTAATGTATATCTTTTTTTTATAATCCTTATTTTATGTTTATTTATTTTTGCAAGGAAACAATATTTACTTTGTGGTGAAATAATTGATAACAATAGCTTTAAGTGAAATGTTCAAGCTTCTAACGCGACAATAATTTTTTCTTTTTATTTATTCACTTCCCTTACATACATATATTGCAATATATGCAGAACCCTGAAAACGAACTTCAAAAAGGAATCGCCAGAGCGCAAATGACTATACATGAAATTATCACTGAGCATTTCGCATTATACTCTTAGATCTACTGGTCATATACATTCCTTTGCATGCAAATGAAAGTGGTGTCGCTTGGCTTACGCTCTGTTTGTATTAACGTACGTTACACTATAAAAATAGGTGCGATGAAAAAAATGACCTTTAAAAAGCCAACAGTAAGAAAATAAAATCCCGATGGATTGCGAAATGATTATCCTATGCGCAAAGCAGTATCTGTAACCTCTGCCCCTGCTCAGGAAAAGGAAATCCCTGTCCACCCTTCAGATTGCTGTGGGCCCCAGTGTGCACATCTTCCCGTTGCGTAGAGATAAAATTCCCTAGACGACTACCTAAATTTGGTTGTAATTAGGCAACTTTCAGTACACCTGTGCCGTCCTCAATCTTGCGCAAACACCTTGCCGGCAAAAGTCCAATGCACATATATTTGAACTCCCTCTGTATATGTAAATCGTTCGAAACTTGTTCGAAATAAATAACATTTAGAAAAAAGGTTTTACAGCCCATTCTTCATTCTTTAAAGACTTACGGCTATTCCACACACGTGAACGGACCACTTAGCTGGAGGGCACGCACGTAGGAGGCCTGTGTAAAGCCTGATAGGTAAAATGGTAAGTGAATTTTGAACTGTGTGTAGTGCAGTGCCTCCATCGTGACCTATTATGTACACCATTCTTGTTCCAGACTCTTCGAGATCCAGTTTTGTAGTGCAGTGACTCTTTTTAGAGCTTAGCTTCTTCAAAGCACCCTAGTCTCCGGCAAGACTTCTCTGTAGTATCTCCTCAGTGGTTAAGTTCTACTTTAGCTACTCAGACCACCTTAGTATCTCCAGGGATTTATTTACTGAATGCTGGCCATGTCGTCTCTTGTCACTTTGCATCCCTATCAGGACCCATAAGAAAGGGTTTTGGAAAAAATCATCTGCCTATCTTATTTATTTCCAATTGCTTTTTATGGGCTTTAGCTGCACTGTGATTTCCATCCATCCCCGTACAACTACGAATAATGCTAAGAAATGAATACTTCAATACTGCTGTTATCTATCCTGAGATTCCATTCTAGTACGCAATATATTTTAAACGTATAATGGGAGTTAAGTGCGATTGGAATGCTTGACTAAAAAGAAGCGTATCGTTTGTTAAAAACCGTTTGTTTTCAGAACATTTGCACTAATGTGAATTGCTTTTTTTGGTAAATAATTGAGTTGAGGTAAAAAGTTTAACTCATTTCACGGGAGGTACAAATAAATTATTTAATTTCAAAAACCTTCATTGTGAAATCGAACAAAATCGAACTGAAAAAAAAAAACTTAAATACGGCTTTTCACTGCAAGGATTTATTTTTTTTGGTGACGCTTTATATATGAACCAATTTTTATGACTTGTGTAAAATGCAAATACCTGCCAAATACAGGCAGACCGTGATAAATCGGTGGTCTTGTCAAATTTGAAATTGTATAGACATTTTGTGCCTCCCTAGATAACTAGGACAAATAATTCGTAAATGAATTTCAAGACAAATTCAATGCCTTTATAATTTATCGTGCACTTTTTCCTTGTTAATTTTTGCACATTAAAATAGATTGTATTCGTAAAGACGTTACTATTTCTAGTGCAAGAGAACAAATGCCAATGGCTGTTTCGTTGCAGAACGCATTGTTGCAGTGGGTATGCTATGTTTTCGTGTGGTTGGCAACTTTAAAAAAAAGTCTGACTACTAATATGTATTTTCAACATAAAGAGTATGCTGGAGTCCCTGCAAACGCTCCATTCTGCTTTTCAGCCTGATCAACGCACTGAAACCAGGCTCAGTGAAAAAGGTGAACAAATCCGGTGGCGCTTTCCTGCTGATGGCCAACCTTGAGCAGTTCACACAAGCATGTGTTGATTACGGCTGCCGCAAGGAGGATTTGTTCCAGAGTGTAGACTTGTGGGAGAAGAGGAACATCCCCGCTGTAACAAATGCACTCCAGGCTTTGGGCACATGTGTAAGTATTTTTTTTAAATCACGATGGTAATAAAAGCAGATTCTCGTTTCCTTCTCCCGGCAAGATACGTGTCACAATTTTTATTGTCCACGCATTCACAACTTCAAATTGCACTCTGCTTTGTACTAACCAACTAATACTGCATGGATCATGATGCCAGCTTTTACTTCATTTCATTCCACAACACTGTCTACACTTTCCCTTTTTTTAAACCTGGCTTCAGTGGATAGAAATATGTTATGGATAAAATAGGATTTTTTCATAATCATTGAATTTAGAAATTTTGTGTTTAAGAAATGACAGTAATCATTTATTTGTACATTTTTTTTTTTTGCAATAGAAATGTACCTAGCTTAGCTCATTATAAAACGCCTTGATTTTTACTGTTCTATTTTTTTTTTTTTTACAATAGTAGGCATTTTTTTCTGCTTGTTGTACCCAACCAATTTCCTTCATATTTCATCAGGGCAGACCAATGAATATCATCTGCTCCACTGTACACAATTTTCTTTTCATCTTCAAATTCTTTCAAACTTTTTTCTCTATTTTCTTTCAATTCCAATTCTGAGGCATTATTTCAAAATTTTTGGTTTAGTTGTTCATAAAATCTTTTAGAGATGGTATTCTGTCAAAATCGATCTCTAAATTGTTTGAACTGATGAAATCAATTTTCCCATAGTCAAGCCACATTCAGTATTGTAAACAAATGCTTTAATTATATTGTTTTTAAGAACATGCTTGTTTGATTTTGTTGTATAATCTAACAGTTTATACTAGCAGGCTGCATGTATCCTTTTTCTAGTGCCAAAGGCATCCTGAATATAAAGGACCCATTTTTGGACCAAAGCCCGCAGAAAAGAATGTTCGCCAATTTACAGATGAGCAAATGAGAGCAGGACAAACAATTATTGGATTGCAGATGGGTTCAAATCAGGGGGCAAGCCAGTCTGGCATGAATATTGGAAATACGCGCCACATTGTGGACTAGCCAATGATAGCACGCTATATGAACATCTGTGCATTCTGCCCGAGACATCATCATTATACTGACTGCCAACATAAGCATGGAATTTTAAAAACTCTAACAATATTGACTGACTTTCATATTGCATCTATCAGTGTCAGTATTGTCTTGTGATATGGGATTTTCATGAAAAATAACAAGGCGTTTTCTGACATACATTTTGATGGACATCACTGTAACCATAACAACACTATAAACATAGTAATTTTGATACACCTACATTTGGAATTTAGTAATTATACTGCTAGATATTTGCTATTTTCTAGGCACAGACAAAGTCCGACTACTCTGGACCCGTTTTTGGACCCAAACCTCACTAAGTCTGCAGTTTGCAGCTTAGAGACAGATGTACCACACCGAACAAACTTTGGTCATCAATATCTCGGAGGCTTTCTCTCATCTCTGACAGCACACAAAGCTCCCTGAAGGGAGGAGATTGTTACCAGTTAAAGATAGAATGTTTAAAGTTGCCATGGAGATAGTTGTCAACAGCAACATGGATATTGGTTTATGATTAGAACTAGAAACTGTTTGTGCTGAGAAAGATGACAGAATGATTTGTCTGAACTTTGCACTTGGTGTCTTTTAAGACTAAGGGACTTAAACCTTTAACATAAACTCTGTCTCTTTAAGAAAAATAAATAGGAATAGACCAAATAAATGCTTAAGACAACCTCAGAATCTGGGTATATAATCAATTTGAAATTACCCCTTCCATGCATTATGAAAACATTACAATTTCTAGAATCATCATTTGTAAATCATTTGTAAAATATTTTATTACATGCTGCTTTTGGAAGGGAAGAAAAAAGAAAACATTTGTATTACCTTGAAGCAGTTTTAATAAATCAGCAAATTACTTGCTATTCCAATGTCTTGATATTTTTTATTCGTGTTTGTCATCATATTCAATGCAGTACTTATTTATATGATTAAAATGTTTGAACTAGTTAACACTTTTCTTTCTTCGTACCAGCCTGTTCCTAAGATCTTACTGGACACTATTCTCTCTCAGCTTATGGCAAGTAACATAAAATCCAATTCACATAAAAAATTAACTAAACACACATTAATTAAATAAAAAATAAAAATCTGAAAAATACCCAAGCCATATATAGTCTCCCATTTAAAAGTTTAAATGCCCATGAGAAATCTACATAAAACACTGGAATATTTTTGACAAGTTTTTCTCCATTATCATGAATTTTCCTGAAGATGAATTAGTGTCTTCACAGAACAAAAGTGCCCCATTTACTTAACATCTCCTATAGCATTTTGCTGTTTCTGCAACAAATACCCTAAATAACAATCCTACAGTTCTGCCTTTTCTATTGGTTACTGGCATGAAAGTTATGCGTCTTCACTTATTTTACACAAGGTAATTCCGCCCCTTTATTCAATATTGCCTCAGCTTCCAACCTAAATATTTTATTCAAATATTCCTGACACGTGGAGCACAGATACTGCTTTGTTCTGCATATACCTATGCTTGGTGTGATATACTATGTGCATGCCCATGGCAGTCACACCTCTGAGCACATGCAACAAACTGCTTACGACTGGTTGAAAAAATGCTGCTCCACTTACACATTGGAACTACTTTACTAAGGGAATTTATAACCTGCACTCACCCTTAAAAAAGTGTTGTTTTAGCAATAATAATATCTGCCAAATAAAGCTTTATTAACAATTTTATAATTATTATTATTATTTCATTTTTTTTTATTAGCTAAATTGTTTAACCCTATTAACAACAGTTTAAATTTGCAGCCAGGGCTCAGATATGTACACCAATTACTAAAGAATTATGCTTATAGTCGGACTCGAATGGCTTTTACTAACCTTCCACTGGGGCACAAAATCAGCAATTCAAGCAGTTTTCTTCCAGTTATCATTTACTCCTTTATTCTTTTCTTTTACAGCATCCCTTAAGCTGAAATGAAGCCCAACCCAACAAATGGTTTGACATCATTGCTTGATTTTTTCAGGAATGATTACAGCATTTTGTGTCAATTCAGCAAATCAATTCAATAACACTATTGCTCAACACTTATGCTTAAAAGAAATTTCATTTGGGTATACCTGTTGTAAAATTAAAAATATTTATTACAGGAATAAGTTCCAGTTGTTTATCAATGTTTTAACTACTTTTAATGCATGGATATCTCATTCTACCTTTTATGTCATGCTTTATCAAAATATAAACTACCTTTAGAAATTCAGTTGTCTAAAATAGTTACACAAGCAGTAAACAAATATTGACACAGTCCCAAGTTTATCAAAATTTTCCTTTCATACATTGTGCATTACTAATTTTTCTCAAGGAAAATTTCATCTTTTCATTTTGGTTACCATTAACAATTATTTGGTTAAATTTTGAAAACCATAACAGAAATTATTTTCTTTTAAGAAATCCAAATTACTTTAAGTTACGAATAAATCATGACCTTAGTTATGCCAATTTGTTTTACACACTTTCTGTTGCTTACTCTTCCTTATCAGAGTAACTTAAAGGGCACTGTTCGTGTTCAAAAAGTCAGTTTTGTTAAGTATAAAACTTTCATGACTTTTGTATGCAACATCTGAAATATCCCAACTTCACCTTGTAGAAAAAAAAGGTCATGCGCAGGGGTTGTTTATGGCAATAAATGAAAATTACAATCTGGACCACAAATAAATAAATAAAATAAATATGTAAATAAATAAAAGGAAAATGCATGTGGATACAGTGCCTTGAATAATTACATGGGTGAGGTGGAGAGGTGAAGATGAAATATCAAAAGTGAGATTAAAATCAGCAGTATGATGTGCTCCTGTACCACAAACACACCAAAAAAACATAAAAAAGCAGTAAACATGTTATTAACCTTTGTAAGAATATTAGTCAAATTAAAATTGCCATTCCAAAAACAAGTTTTGGGGGCCTGAAATGCTTTGTGTCAAATCATTTACGTATATGAACTCCATAATATTACATCAGTTCAGAGTTAGCATGGCCTCGTATTACCTTTACCAGGGCAGGAGAGATCTTTTGACTCCAGATATATGCAGATATTTTCCTGGCTAATTCAGTTCGCATTTCTGTCATGTGAGGAATTTTGCACAAAATGACATCAAAACCCAGCTGGCCTCTGGTACAGAGTAGCCTTGAGTCGAGATTTCTGTCATGCTTTCTATGAAAATAAATGTTCATAAATTTAAAAAACTATGTAGAACAGAACATTTCATGTGTCATTATGAGCATCATTAATTCAGCAGAAAACACAGCATATATATTTATTAACTGCCTGTTAATAAAAATTTTAGAGGCCACGTTTTGTCTCTTGGTCTAAACAAAATGAACACCATCATATATTCTTTCAATTTTTCACATTTCAAGTAAAATTCTTTTTAGCCTGGGAACAGTTTTATTGTGTACATTAAAAAAAAATACAAAATAAAAAAAGAAGAGAAAATCACAAACAGCCTCTTCAATATACCTATTTGTACTGTTTGGTGGCAAATACAACAAACAACACTATGCATAACAATAAATACCTAATAATTATCTAAAATAAGGAAATAAGTTATGCAAATGAAAAAAAGGTGAACATTTAATTTGCAAAATAAACAATTTTAAGCAAGGTTAAAACAAATGTTGATGCCTCATTTGTAACATGAATCATCATTCCCAAAATAGTCCTTCCTCACAGAGAGAAACACCATTTTCATGAAAGAGAAAGAACTTCTGGGAGAGAAATTTACACTTTCCTAATGCACTGGTATTATTGCATATTTTTCTTACACTCACACCTCAAAACCAACCCCAACTTTCTTTTCCTCCCAGCTTAATCAACGCCTTGGCCCCAGGGAGTGTGAAGAGAATCCACACCAAGGGCGGGGCATTCACTCTGATGCAGAACATTGAGGCATTCCAGCAGGCACTGAAGCACTATGGAGTCCCCGAGGAGGATGTCTTCCAAACTGTAGATCTCTGGGAGAAGAAAGATATAAGCCAGGTTACCATGACTCTCATGGCACTAGGACGCACAGTAAGGGCCAAGTACACCTGAATACAGTAGAAAACAATGACAACATAAAAGAAAACCCCAATCAATAGTGACTTAATATTATTTCTGTTTCATTGTATATCTAGCTTTTCACTAAAATGCACCCCATCCTGAGACTATGCCACATGAACAGTTTACCCATTTAAAAACGGTGTTCATGGAGAAGAAAAAAAATGGCATTTGTTAAGAGCTTAGTACATAAAAATTATAAAACCTAAATATCATGGACAATTCTGCAATTTATAGGAGAAATAAAATATTTCATTATTTCTAATATTTATATTTTCAGGCAAGACACCGTCCTGACTACAAGGGTCCAATGTTTGGCCCAAAGATGGCAGAACATCAGTAAAAACTTGCATCATCTAACATGGGAACATTGTGCAAAATATAACTGAAACGAGGTGAATTTTTTTTTCAAGTTACATAAGAACTGGCCCGGAAAGACTTGCACTGAAATACAAAAGTTGAAAGGTTCCAAGTTGCCTGAAGACATTGCCATATTTGCAATTTTAGTATCATCTTGATTTTTCTTGACATTCAGTGATAAAAACTGAACTTGCCATTCAGAGTCTGTCAAGAATAAACATTTGCTATTTAATCATTTAAATATATATTTTATGTTTCTTTGAAAATGCATATCATGCAATTTCTGCTATTTATGGTTTTATTTGTAGATTTCTCTATTCAATATTATATATGTGATAATTTACTGACATATCTTATAATAGATCAGGGATATAGGAATATTTTACTTCCTTCAAAACAACAAGCCAAACAGTGCTCTTTAGTGGTTGTGAATCTTGGCTCCATCTTTCCATCATACCAATCCTTTCCTTTCTGCAATGTGAAAAAATGTGATTATTCATTTCTTTGTAAGAACAATTCCAACTGATAACAGGCAAAAGTTTTCCTGCATCTCTACCTCTAATCTGTTTAAAGAGAAAATTAAATTTTCAACTTATTTTTGAATTAAATGATAACTTTGTTTGAGTGCTTGAGAGGCAACTACCTTGAACTTTTCTTTTTTAAATGGTATGACATTATTTAACAGAACAAGAAATGCCTAATAAAATACATATTTCCCAAATACCAACTACTCAAAAATCAATTTATTCTCATTTTGTTCTCAAGGCAAAATGTGTATCAAATTTCTCATTTTGAAATAAAAATCAACAACTCAATTTCACTTGATCCGAGATGTGCTCTAAACAAAAAGTAAGCCTCCTGCATCTTCCACAAGAAATGTGTGGCTTGTTGTCTTCTCCCTGTGCTTGTCTTAACTGCTCTAGGGGCACGGTATTATTGTGTGATAAAAATGCAGTTCCTCAAACCAGATCCATACTCAAATTCTTCCTTGTTTACAGACCTGCCCAATCATCAACTGTCAATAGTGAAGAACGTGTGTAGATTTAATCCTAACAGGATATTTATCAAAAAATACAATTTGATAAAATACATATTTCTCTGTTGCAGTTTCCTTCAAAAAATATTGAAAAATGTGATCCAGTGTTTTTATTACAACTACGTATTAGTAATAATGCTTGTGATAGTAACTTCTGAAATGAGGAATAGCTTGCCTATATTTATGCAATAAATGCTTCAAATATGTGCAGTGTTTAACAGAAATTATTTTATTATCTGTTTGCATGCGTGCTCTCAAGGAAAAAAGTAAATTTAAATTGAATCAAAAAAAAAACTGTAAATTTGATATTGAAAACATTGCAGTGAATTTACCTAATGCATTGTTTCAGGCCATATTCCGAAAGTAAATTCCACACCTCCTTTAACATCTCTTTCCAAATAACAACAAATGTTATGAAGCACACTGGTAGAGAAATTTATTACAAAAGATTCTGTTAATAAAACAGAGTACATCTGCAGATGAACAAATGCTCAAATTTACTAGGACTTCAGATCACAAAATTCATGCCTGGACATTGCCTCTGCCATATGAAGATGTATCAACAAACATCCCTTGCGTGTGACCCGATTTTAGGTCAGTGAAGCATTTTCATGTGATAAATCATATGCCTTTTCTCTTATATGACCTATGTCTACCTAGCATAAAGAACTTTAAACTGAAACTCCAATTATTGTAATTGTCTCCCCAAAACAATGCATGAAGAAAAAAATCACATGGAATGCAGGTCTGACTGCCATTTTCAGTCTTCATGGCAATGTGCAAATCCTCAACATCCAGGGTCTGTCCAAATTCTCTGCTCCATCAACTACATCAAAGCTTCAACACTTCTAGCATTCCAAAGAATGAGAAAAAAAAATTGTCTAAGTGCTGTGACACATGCACACATTGACATGACTGTTTATGTACTAAAGATGAGTGGGTGTTACTCAGTAAAACCTTCAGAAAATTGCCAGGAGGTGTACGGTTGTTCACAAACTAGCTCAGAACAAAGTCTTGACAATCATCAGGAGGATGGAGTAGCAGTGGGGGTTGGTGCAGCAGTAGCAGATTTCAGTGCTTGCCGGCGCTTAACGTCCCAGTTATATACACGTGCCATGTCTGAGCATCAGTTAAGGAATTACTGCATGCAAAAACCAGAACAAGGGTAAACTTGTGCTTTGGGTGAAAATTGATTCATCCAGTAGTTAATTCACAGAATATGGCAACCATTTTCGAATATGCTATACATAAAAATGTTATACATAAAATTCTCATAATCTTGGCAGCAAAAAGGATACTGACTTCTATTGTTGTTGTTTGGTCTCTCAGGAAGCCCAAATCTTCCTCTACCTGAGCTAGTGTTTTAGTAGCTGCCTCAAGATTTTTGGTTAGAAGTGCTTCGGCATCATCTATGGTATATTCTAACATAACATTGGCCTGTAATATCAACAAATTTCACTGTTACAATATATCACATCATTTTACACATGAAGTAGTCCATAAATTCAAAATGACTCATAATGACGCACACAAATTATCTGAGACATTTCTATTCTCTGATAGTCCAAATTTTATTCACTTGAAATTGTATGAAACTGTATTAAAAAAAAAAAAAATGCAGTGACACTCACCCCTAACCATAAACACACTTTATCTGTTGGTGGAATTTTGGCCTTTGCATATAGCTGGTCAGACAAAAGAAACCTCGTCTCCAGGGTTTCAGAAGAGTCCTGAAAAAGAAAATAGATGTGTTTTCAATTATGTCCAGAGAAAATCTAAGGTATAACAACCTTAATGATATCTTCAGGTAAACATTGAACAACAATTATCATTACACATATTGATTACATTAATAAGTTGGTCATTTTACTTCAACTGAAATTCAAATGAAAAAAAAAAGAAGGCATACACATACTGCTAGGCACGTGCAAAAAAAATTTTTCTTTTATAAAATTTTTGTAAGTCTTTATATACATCTATTAAAATCTAAATATCAAAATAAGTTAAAATGTATAAATTTACCTTTTTTGAAATCATATGTTTGACAATATCTAGTGTACTTCTTATATCTGGCACTTGACTCTTAAGTCTGAAATAGGAAAAACATTTTCAACTGAATCAAAGAAATGAAAATGCAAAGATCAGTCCATCAATATCAATGTGTGTGTGCATGGATGTGTATAATTTAATTAGGTAACAAAACATTTAATAATATTGATTATCAAAAATAAAGGCTCTCTTACATACCTGCCTCTTTTTGTCATAAGATTATATTCCATAAACTTGTATTTATTATGTTGTTCATCTAATCGTTTAAGAACAGTTTCTGGAACTTCATTTTCTTGCAATTTCATAAATGCATCTACATCTTCCTGCAATCATAAAATACAAAGCAAATACTAAGTGTGATTTAATAAATATATATAAATTTGAAATAACAATTACTAGTAAGTGCTTAAGGAATTATATACCGGGGTATAGTTTTTACTATCTTCAATGCTGTTTGCCTAAACACCTGGACCAATTTTCTTCTTTTATTGCAAGTTTTTTTCAAATCTTTCGATGGATCAGTTGAGAATAAATTGATAAAACCAAGCTGTAAACTAATCACCCATAACTTGATATGACACTTCCTACCACTGGTCTGTCTTAACTGTGAAAATAGGGGCTCTTTAATAATAAGAATTCTCTGTACTGACTTAAACCCCATCCCACAGATTTTAGATTGATGTGTCCCTATGGAGAGTCTCACTAGATTACTGTCAGCTTAGCCGGCTTAAGCGTCTGTCCTGCCTACTAAAAGCTGTAAGGGGGTAATTAACTGTCGTGCGCACTTGGCTGACTGCAATTTAGCGTGAACCCCCAGGGAGTTAGGTCGATCTAGATGGATCAATCTAATTCTCTGGGAATGCACTCTTGGTGTCCAAGCAGCATAGGCCATCCTCATTAAGTCAAAGAAAGTGACTATCATTATAAGTTCTATATAAAATATTAATCTATTTAACAAGTTAGCAGGGTGGTGACATCCTATTATATTTTTATTTATGGTTAAAGGACCATTTTGCTTTAGTAAGTCAAGCTGATTACCTATTCTTCTTTAAATTAGAAACAAGTTTAATTTGCTCAGAGACCTGTACTAGTACCTATTAGTATCCTGTTCTAGACATACTTCTCAAGTATTGCAGACCAGATTGCAATCCAAACAAATTTTTAATTACTGCCTGGTTCTCAATCTGTGACATTAACAGGTCACTGAGAAGAGCAATTCAGTTCTTGTACTGAGAAAAAAGCATAATGAAAAATAAACTGCAATCATTGGTTTCTGAAGGTGTGTTGAACAACAGATCATGAGAATTGCTAGAATTAAGTAGCACTGGCAAAATAATACACTGTGTATGTAAGCAACTGGTTAGAGTGAAGCAAAGGGTGAAAATACTTTTATTTATATAATCAAAAGTGTCAGAATTACAGCATGATGTTGAAACCATATTGTTAATACAAATCACTAAGTATATCAACATAAAGGCTAATAACTATATAAGGAAAGAACTTGACACTGTTATTTTAACTAAATTTTATCATAATTTCCCTAACTACCTTTACATAGGCTTCAAAATCATTAATAATATTGCCAAAGGAAGTTTTCCAGACAGCTGCTGTTTTTTTATGTCAAGAAAAATATCAATCTTAACTTATCGCATCATATAAAAGAAGGAATTCTTCTAAGACTCACCACGAAAACTGCTTTAGGAATTCCAGCATGCTCAGCCTGTACATTTTCTACCTTGTCCGCCATTTTGATGCTGAATTATGTACACGGTCACGGGGAGAAGAAACTCAGGAATACTAAAATGATGCAAAGGGGAAAATGCTATATCTAGCTGTTTTAACTTTATTGTTGTAACTGATTTTATACTACCAACCAAAAAAGACTCTGTTTTGGGACTTAAACTGAAAAAAATAACTAAAAGCTGCCTTATTTTGATGTTTTCTTGCTATCTCCCCCAAAATACCAACGTGATCTCGCGAGAACTAGAAAAGAACACAGGAAGAAAATGGCTATGCTAAAGGTAAGTTAAAATGTTTCTTCTCAAACTCTGTACAGGGAAGGTTGTGAACAAATTTCCATAGGTTTTCTGTCATTTACTGTACTTATGTATATTTGTACGTGATCTCCAGTATCAGTGGGGGTCTTAACACAAAAAAGTCTATAGAGTTGACCCCACTATAGTGCTTCTTAATCACTGGTGAAGCCTGAAGGGATAATACTATTAGTAATTCAAGTCAAAGTGAAATATAAAACAATTTTGCTTTGATCTCATTAGGCCGTCGTTCTTAAAGCAGTGTCAGTCATTACAGTGTTTGTATTAATTATATAATAGCCAATACATATTGTTTAAACAGTGTTACCTTTCAGTCATATAATTACATATATATATATCCTTCAAAACTGTGACACTTATTTTTAATATTTACTGCAAGCACATTAAATTCAGCATTATATTATTATTAATTCACTAATGTTAATATATTTTATATAATACTATTTTATATTCAGAGCCAAGGTCAGCTGCAGTTTGAGGATAAATGGCCTTCCATGCGCCCCACTGTACTCAAACTGCTCAGACAAGAACCTGTGACAAGGGCAGAATGGCAAGATTTATTTTGGTAAGGACTATTTTCTATATAGATTATTGAATTCGGGTTAGTGGCTTAAAAGTATATATCATGGTGAAATTTATAGATTGATCATGTTATTCAAGGTTTTTCTATTGCTGGTTTTAATATAAGGGTTTTAATTTTTAATTGGTACAATATGATAAAGAGAGCAGGGTTATTATATTAATTTGCAACATTAGAATAACTGTTTCAATTTAATTTTTACCTGTAGGTCTGTCCATTCAGTTTGTTTGTGGGATGACAAAGGACCTAATAAGGTACATGAGGCATTGCAGACAGATATTCTAGAGTTCATTAAACAGGCGCAGACAGTAAGTAACATTCACTTATCCAGTCAGACACACATTATTTTAAATTTTGTTTAATCTCAATTCTAAGACCATAACATTATGGTTTGGTTTATTTTAAAAGACCCCAAAATCTATTGCAAGACAATAGAAATTGGAATTTATGTACTTCATAAAATGATAAATGTAGGGAACAGCAGCTTTTTTTCTTAGACACTTTCCAAGTGTTAAATGGAATGGTAATGCAGATTAATGCCATGTGAACAAATAGACCATACTTAAAAAGTCCTTTTGCCAAAGGACTTGCTAGAACTTTCTGGTATCTTCTAGTTCGCGTCTTCTTAATCTCAAAACACACTCAAATGGTGCAGATTAAGAAGACGCGAACTAGAAAATACCAGAAAGTTCTAGCAAGTCCTTAGGCAAAAGGACTTTTTAGTGTATTGTTTGTGACCAAAACAGTGCTCTAGGCCTTGCCTTGATTACATTGCTTTTCTTTTCAGAGGGTACTCCAACATCAGGAGGACTCTGCGTTATTGAAAGCCTACATAGCAGAATGGAGTAAATTTTTTGCGCAATGTGATTATCTTCCAAAGCCCTTTGGCCAGCTAGAGAGTTCTCTCTCAGGGAAGCCACACAGCACAATACAGAAAAAAAATCAAGGGGAAGAATCTATAGTCAGAAAAGTAGGTCCTGTTCTTATTTCTGCTTGTAAAAGAAATTGTATCAAATTAAGCAGGCTTTCATGTCATGATGAACACTACCTCCCTCCCATACACAGAAAAGCTAAGCAAGTAAAATTTGTATGTTTCAGTTAATGTTAGATAGTTGGAACCAGAGCATTTTCTCCAACATCAAACACAGGCTACAGGGAAGTGCTATGAAATTGGTGCATGCAGAAAGAAATGGGGAGGCATTTGACTCGCAGCTAGTGATTGGAGTCAGAGAATCTTATGGTAAGATAAGAATAATCATGTAACAAGTGTGAACAGAGTATAGAATTCTTACAACATTTGGCTCATTATTAAATCATTAATTTATTTTATCACTGTTTTAAATTTTTAAAGGTACATACGAACCGAGCATCGATGGAGCGTGGATTCCCAGTAACACATGTAAACCACTTCTACTAGATTCTTATATGACTCAAATAAATTCGACATGCCAAGAGATAAACTGAATAGATTACTCGATCAGCCATGAAAGACCTTTAGACTGCTCCTTTCTTTAAATTTTTGGTTGTAAATATAACCTACTTTCGTGACCTGTTTTCCTGCCCCATTGACATACAGCTTAAAATGCCAGCAGAAAAATCCGTTCAAACATCATTTTCGGGTAAAATTAAACAATGCCTTTTGGTAATTCTCTTAGTTATACTACTTGAAACTATATGCTGGCATTTGGTTGGTTTTTGTGACAAAAAATTGACTTTGTATGCATCTTTAATTTTGTTTTCTGAAACACTGTTTTACGTGAATCATTTTTGTTGTTATACTGATATGAAGAAAGTATCAGCAGAAACAGTTCAACTTTTGTCATTTTTGCTTCTTCCATTTTGAAAAGATTTCATCTGTATATCAAATTTATGAGGCTTACCATACAAATGTTTAATTGTATAATACTATTAGGAATATGTGTATTAATTTTTGTTAAATCTTTCTTTGTTTTGTCCTTTAGTCAACCTGAGTTCAGATGCTGAAGACAAACTAAAAATATACAGAGACAATTTTGAAAGAGCCTATTTGGATGCAACAGCTTCTTTCTACAAAGCCAAGGCTCCACAATATCTAGATGCCAATGGAGTTCAGAATTACATGAGATATGCAGAGATGAAACTGAAGGAAGAAGAACAAAGGGCACAGAGATACTTGGAAACTAGGAAGGGTTGCAACTCTGTAGCTGCAGTGAGTTCTTGCAGTTATGTGTTGGACAAAATAGAATATGCTTTTGGTTTTTAACCAGCATATTTTGCTATTAACTGCATTTTTGACAACATTTATTTATGTAAACTTATTTATAAACCTTATTTGAGTGACCATGGAATACCATGGGCAGACTAATATCACTTGGATATTCTTTTGAATATCTGTAGTGGAAAGTAATGAATGAAACCTAAAATGATTCTATAATGTTAAAGTATATTAAAAGATATAATAATTTGCATTTCAGTTGACAGAATGCTGTGTAAATGCCCTAGTGACTGCTTTTAAAGAAACCATACTAGCAGAAGGACCAGGGATGATAAAGAGAAATGAGACAGAAAGTAAGCATTATATCTATTATTCTCCCGGAAATTTAGAGACAAGTAAAGAACTAGGAAAAGACATACAAATTGGTATAATTTTACATGCTACACCTTTTTGCATTCCTGTGTTTCAGAACTCCGTTTGATGTTCAGTTTAATGGACAGAGTACCAGATGGTATCCAGCCAATGTTATGTTACTTAGAGGAACATGTGATCAATGCTGGACTGGCAGATATGATGGATGCTGCCGACACCATTACCACAGTAAGAAACTGTATAGGGTTCCTTTGCTACATACTTTGTCTTTTAACTTTAAAGTATCCAAACTCTCAAAGACAACCCGATCATTGGTATGAAGGAAAAATTTATTTGACAAACATGTTCATCGAAGTTCTCTACGATATTTTCAGGACTCTGAAAAATATGTTGAACAACTGCTTGCCTTGTTTAACAAGTTTAGTGAGCTTGTTAGTGAAGCCTTTGGAGATGATCCAAGATTCTTGACTTCCAGAGACAAAGTAAGTAGAATGACAGACTTAGGTTAGGTACAGTTGAGGGTAGATTTCAATTGAATAATTTTTCAGTAGCAGTCAGAAGTAAAAAATAGTATTCTTACCTACAAATGGATTTTTTCCCCTACTTTGACTTACCTGGGCGTTTTTATTTGTCAAATTGTTTTGCAGTTGATATACTGAATTGAAAAAGTATTGGTGTTCTATATTTTGTTTATATTATCTTATTCTAGGCCTACAGGGAAGTTGTGAATGATACCAAAATATTCAAACTGGACTTACCAGTGAAAAACAAAGGGTAAGAAATTTACATTGAGGAAATTTATCAGGATTTTTTGCTTTATCTTTTTGTAGGTAATATTATTAATTTTTTGTTTAAAGTCATCTTCCATTCTTGGATTTCCCTGTAATGTTATTATTACATGATATTATTTAGGGTTGGCACCAAAACGCAACCAGAATCAAAATGCCCAGAGCTGCTGGCAAACTACTGTGATATGTTGTTAAGAAAGACACCTCTCAGTAAAAAGCTCACTTCAGAGGAGGTAGAAAGGAAATTGAAAGATGTAGTAAGTATTTTGTATATGTCTATTTCTTTGCTTCCTTCTCTGATATTCATCAACTCCACAAAAATGTCTGTATGATCTGTTAACATCTTGTAGACTGCTTTTGCTAGTTTGGCATTTCTCATACTGTTCTTAGCATTCCTTAGGGTGATGTTGGTAAAATTGTATTTTTAGTGGCATTTTTTAAAAGTCATGATATACAAACTAGGGTGGTGTACATTTTTTTTCATTTGATTTTGTATTATTTGCAGCTTTTAGTCTTAAAGTATGTACAAAACAAAGATGTCTTCATGCGATACCATAAAGCTCACTTAACAAGAAGGTTGATTCTAGACACCTCCGCAGATAATGAGAAAGAAGAAAACATGGTGGAATGGTTGAGGGTAATTATTGTATCTCCTGTTGACATAAATGCTATCCTTTCTAGTTAATTCCATGAAAATATTAACATAGAAAACAGTACATTCTGATACAATTTTGCTATCTCGAGTGTTTTATATGTGGATACATTTAATGTACTATGAACCATTGATTTTGGTACATAAATTAACAAACATATCAACCTGCTTTTGACATTTCAGGAAGTTGGTATGCCAGCTGATTATGTAAATAAACTAGCTAGGATGTTCCAAGATATTAAAGTCAGTGAAGATTTAAACACTGAATTCAAAGAAGCTCACAGAAACAACAATGAAGGAATTGCAGGTATGTGGTGGCAGTTTTCAGATTTTATCGATGTATATGTAGTAATGTATGTTGTAATCCAGTTTGTTGTGGTAACTGAAATAATATTTCTCATAGATATAATTAAGTTTATTCAGTGATTATTTATATATTTGTTCTTATCTTTGGTTCAAAATGCTCCTTTCAGAATCTATAAACATAAAGATATTGAATGCTGGTGCTTGGGCTAGGAGTAGTGACCGTGTTTCTGTGTCCTTGCCCATGGAGCTAGAAGACTATATACCTGAAGTGGAAGAATTTTACAGACTAAAACACAGTGGAAGAAAACTACAATGGCATCATCTCATGTCAAATGGCATTGTAAGTGGCATCAGAGATGAGCAGGACTGTAGTATTAATCTGTAATGAAATGTAACATGATTTTCTTACATTCCTGTATAAGTGTGGTTTTAAACTAATTCACTTGCACAGAGCTTTAGAACCTGATGTCTCCAATTGCAGAAAAACTGATTTTATTCTTTGTTCCAGATAACATTTACAAATGAAGTAGGGAAATTTGATGTGGAAGTGACCACATTTCAAATGGCCGTCCTATTTGCTTGGAACCAGAGGTCCAAGGAGAAGATTACGTATGAAAATTTGAAACTAGCAACTGAACTTCCAGACTCTGAACTCAGGAGAACACTATGGGTAAGGAAAATCAAAAATAATCTTTTTCTGTACTTATTATATGCCATTTATTATTGCTTAATGGTATTTTTATGTATATGAGATTTGATGATGTATATGAGATCAAAAAGATATTTTAGAAACTTAAAAATTCATTTAGGCATGAATAAAGTATAATAGTCACTATCCTTGTGTTAATTTCCCATGTGCGATTGTTTTACAGAAATAAAAAAATTGTGCATTTACAAACATAAACAAATTATATTTCAGTCTTTAGTGGCATTTCCAAAGTTAAAAAGACAGGTGCTTTTATGTGAACCCGAGGCTAAATCTCCGAAAGACTTCGGAGATAGCACATTGTTTCATGTTAACCAGCAATTCTCTCTTATGTAAGTGTACTTTCATTAATTATTTCTTAATAAAATCTGCAGTTTCTTATCTTTGCATTAAATACACTGCAACTGATGTATTATTACTTGCAGTTTGTCTGCATGCTCATCAAAATGTCACAGAAACTAAGCATATTTTTAAAAAAGTGAAAACATTTTCATGCCTCTTTTAAATTTTTGACACAGTTTACACCCCAGCTAATGGTATCAATTCTACTGTGTGTGTACAAACATTTTTTCAGAAAAAATGGCAAAGTACAAAAACGTGGTAAAATCAATGTTATTGGTCGACTGCAACTGTCTACAGAGAAGAGTAAAGAAGAGGACAATGAAGGAATCGTACAGCTGAGAATACTCAGAGTTCAGGTTAGTGAATGTCTTCAGACTGTTGTGAGAACAATTCATTGATGTTCATTTTCTGTCAATTTTGAGTTTTCCTTGGAAATCTTTAAGTATACATTGCATTGTGCCAGAAACTAAGATAAAGTTGATGGAATTAAAATTTTCAGATTTATGACATGTTTAGTTGAGATTGTCTTTTCTATTTTCAGGAAGCAATTGTTAAAATCATGAAGATGAGAAAGAAAATAACAAATGCAGCACTTCAGACTGAACTGGTTGAAATCCTTAAAAATATGTTTTTGCCATCAAAGAAGATGATAAAAGAACAAATAGAGTGGCTTATTGAACACAAGTATATGAAGAGGGACGAAGACAACATCAATATGTTTATTTATATGGCATGATAACTGCTTCAACATACCACTTCATAGACTTTTTCTTTCATTTATAACTATGACTGGCTAAGAGTTAACTTCTGCACTCAATGTTTTACTTATTATACTATTTTCTTCCCATATCAATCAATGACGCAGGGCTGCCATATTGTGACAAATTGCCTCAACAATGACCACAGGATATTTATTCATTTACCAAAATATTTTGAAGACAACAAAGATGTGGATGTTGAATTTTCCATGCCTTACTTAATTTTTTATCTATTTTGAGGTTTTAATATTATATTAATACCATGTTGTCACAAAACCATGGATAGGCATGGAATCCTTTTTATAATTCTCATAATGTATGGTTGTGAGTCAGGGATTGCTCCCTACTCTGGCAGCTACTGTCATTCTTTTCATACCAGCATTTTAACCATCAGCTGTAAGATCTTTTATATTCCAGAGCATGTATTTTTTTCATTGTATTAAAATGTCTTTGCTTGAATATGACACTAAATGGACCTAATAAGCTATGCTAAATCAAGACACTCAGGTGTTTCATCTGTTTGTTGAATTGTGGTATGTTATTGTTTCATGCCTAACTTATCTATTCAGAAATAACTGCAAGCCACATTGTTTATCTATTCAGGGACATATCAAACTGTTTAACAGTAAGATGACTTGGTTGGTATTTAAGTTTCACAAATACCCTTCATGTAAAGATGGAAAGTATGTCAGCCTATTTATTTAAACTTTCTTTTTAATTTCACACAGTATGAAGACAAACTGATTAAATTGTGAAAACTGACATTATTTGTTTTGATTTAGCATTTGATTCCAGATGAGCAGATTTTTTAAATGTTACTTGTGGCTCAGCTTCTTTCAAAGAAAAGATACTTTTGTGGCAGTCAAACCAAGATTTTACAAGTTTTTATGTTTGAAAATTAAGATTCTAATATCAAAAGAAGCAGCAGAATTTAAATATTTTTACTTTTACAGAGACACCATGCCTTCGACAATTTTTTTTTTCATTGTATAAATTTGTTGCAAAACTCGATGCATTTTTGCTTATGCAATTTTTATACAAAATTATTTATTTTAAATTTAAAATAAGAACTATTGAGAGCAATATAAAAAACATGATACATATGTTTTGACCATTTTCATTTACAGACACTAAGTGTCTGTACACATTCTGATCGCTCTGTTTGTCTGTTGCTGTCCATCACGACATTCGCCCCATAACTGCCAAACTGTATTTTTGTTTTACTTTTACTAAATTTACTGAGTTGCTTTGTTTGGTAAAGAATTATTCATTTTTTTTTCACAATTTTGGTGACATTCGCCCCATAACCTCCAAATCATATTTTTGTTTTACTTTAAATTTAAGAATTGGCTTTGTTTGGTAAAGAGGTAGGTTGCCATTCATCTGTATGATCGGTATACTTTTACACTATTTATTGTTTTTGTTTTTTTTCACAATTTTGGTGATGTTCACCCCACAACTGCCAAACTGTATTTTTCTTTTACATTAAATTTACTGAGTGGCTTTGTGGTAAAGAAGCAGGTTGTTTTTGAAAATCGGCATGATTGGTTTACATTTACAGTAAGAATTTTTTTTTTTTTATATTTTATTTTCCACACATTAGCATTTTCAGTGGCTTTTATAGCCCATGAAACTGAATTACTTGCTTGTTTTGTAATATCCATGTTACCTGTAGTACGTAATGTAAGAGGGTAAGAGTGATTATGCTGTNGCTTTGCTGCCTTGTTTTCCATTTGATTTTGTATTATTTGCAGCTTTTAGTCTTAAAGTATGTACAAAACAAAGATGTTTTCATGAGATACCATAAAGCTCATTTAACAAGAAGGTTGATCCTAGACACCTCCGCAGATAATGAGAAAGAAGAAAACATGGTGGAATGGTTGAGGGTAATTATTGTATCTCCTTTTGACATAAATGCTTTGCTTTCTAGTTAATTCCATGAAAATATTAACATAGAAAACAGTACATTCTGATACAATTTTGCTATCTCGAGTATTTTATATGTGAATACATTTAATGTACTATGAACCATTGATTTTGGTACATAAATTAACAAACATATCAACCTGCTTTTGACATTTCAGGAAGTTGGCATGCCAGCTGATTATGTAAATAAACTAGCTAGGATGTTCCAAGATATTAAAGTCAGTGAAGATTTAAACACTGAATTCAAAGAAGCTCACAGAAACAACAATGAAGGAATTGCAGGTATGTGGTGGCAGTTTTCAGATTTTATCGATGTATATGTAGTAATGTATGTTGTAATCCAGTTTGTTGTGGTAACTGAAATAATATTTCTCATAGATATAATTAAGTTTATTCAGTGATTATTTATATATTTGTACTTATCTTTGGTTCAAAATGCTCCTTTCAGAATCTATAAACATAAAGATATTGAATGCTGGTGCTTGGGCTAGGAGTAGTGACCGTGTTTCTGTGTCCTTGCCCATGGAGCTAGAAGACTATATACCTGAAGTGGAAGAATTTTACAGATTAAAACACAGTGGAAGAAAACTACAATGGCATCATCTCATGTCAAATGGCATTGTAAGTGGCATCAGAGATGAGCAGGACTGTAGTATTAATCTGTAATGAAATGTAACATGATTTTCTTACATTCCTGTATAAGTGTGGTTTTAAACTAATTCACTTGCACAGAGCTTTAGAACCTGATGTCTCCAATTGCAGAAAAACTGATTTTATTCTTCGTTCCAGATAACATTTACAAATGAAGTAGGGAAATTTGATGTGGAAGTGACCACATTTCAAATGGCCGTCCTATTTGCTTGGAACCAGAGGTCCAAGGAGAAGATTACGTATGAAAATTTGAAACTAGCAACTGAACTTCCAGACTCTGAACTCAGGAGAACACTATGGGTAAGGCAAATCAAAAATAATCTTTTTCTGTACTTATTATATGCCATTTATTATTTTTTAATGGCATTTTTATGTATATGAGATTTGATGATGTATATGAGATCGAAAATATATTTTAGAAACTTAAAAATTCATTTAGGCATGAATCAAGTATAATAGTCACTATCCTTGTGTTAATTTCCCATGTGCGTTTGTTTTACAGAAATAAAAAAATTGCATTTACAAACATAAACAAATTATATTTCAGTCTTTAGTGGCATTTCCAAAGTTAAAAAGACAGGTGCTATTATGTGAACCCGAGGCTAAATCTCCGAAAGACTTCGGAGATAGCACATTGTTTCATGTTAACCAGCAATTCTCTCTTATGTAAGTGTACTTTCATAAATTATTTCTTAATAAAATTTGCAGTCTCTTATCTATGCATTAAATACACTGCAACATATGTATTTTTACTTGCAGTTTGTTTGTATGCTCATCAAAATGTCACAGAAACTAAGCATATTTTTAAAAAAGTGAAAATATTTTCATGCCTCTTTTAAATTTTTGACACAGTATACACCCCAGCTAATGGTATCAATTCTACTGTGTGTGTACAAACATTTTTTCAGAAAAAATGGCAAAGTACAAAAACGTGGTAAAATCAATGTTATTGGTCGACTGCAACTGTCTACAGAGAAGAGTAAAGAAGAGGACAATGAAGGAATCGTACAGCTGAGAATACTCAGAGTTCAGGTTAGTGAATGTCTTCAGACTGTTGTAAGAACAATTCATTGATGTTCATTTTCTGTCAATCTTCAGTTTTCCTTGGAAATCTTTAAGTATACATTGCATTGTGCCAGAAACTAAGATAAAGTTGACGGAATTAAAATTTTCAGATTTATGACATGTTTAGTTGAGATTGTCTTTTCTATTTTCAGGAAGCAATTGTTAAAATCATGAAGATGAGAAAGAAAATAACAAATGCAGCACTTCAGACTGAACTGGTTGAAATCCTTAAAAATATGTTTTTGCCATCAAAGAAGATGATAAAAGAACAAATAGAGTGGCTTATTGAACACAAGTATATGAAGAGGGACGAAGACAACATCAATATGTTTATTTATATGGCATGATAACTGCTTCAACATACCACTTCATAGACTTTTTCTTTCATTTATAACCATGACTGGCTAAGAGTTAACTTCTGCACTCAATGTTTTACTTATTATACTATTTTCTTCCCATATCCATCAATGACGCAGGGCTGCCATATTGTGACAAATTGCCTCAACAATGACCACAGGATATTTATTCATTTACCAAAATATTTTGAAGACAACAAAGATGTGGATGTTGAATTTTCCATGCCTTACTTAATTTTTTATCTATTTTGAGGTTTTAATATTATATTAATACCATGTTGTTACAAAACCATGGATAGGCATGGAATCCTTTTTATAATTCTCATAATGTATGGTTGTGAGTCAGGGATTGCTCCCTACTCTGGCAGCTACTGTCATTCTTTTCATACCAGCATTTTAACCATCAGCTGTAAGATCTTTTATATTCCAGAGCATGTATTTTTTTCATTGTATTAAAATGTCTTTGCTTGAATATGACACTAAATGGACCTAATAAGCTATGCTAAATCAAGACACTCAGGTGTTTCATCTGTTTGTTGAATTGTGGTATGTTATTGTTTCATGCCTAACTTATCTATTCAGAAATAACTGCAAGCCACATTGTTTATCTATTCAGGGACATATCAAACTGTTTAACAGTAAGATGACTTGGTTGGTATTTAAGTTTCACAAATACCCTTTCATGTAAAGATGGAAAGTATGTCAGCCTATTTATTTAAACTTTCTTTTTAATTTCACACAGTATGAAGACAAACTGATTAAATTGTGAAAACTGACATTATTTGTTTTGATTTAGCATTTGATTCCAGATGAACAGATTTTTGAAATGTTACTTGTGGCTCAGCTTCTTTCAAAGAAAAGATACTTTTGTGGCAGTCAAACCAATTATTTTACAAGTTTTTATGTTTGAAAATTAAGATTCTAATATCAAAAGAAGCAGCAGAATTTAAATATTTTTACTTTTACAGAGACACCATGCCTTCGACAATTTTTTTTTTCGTTGTATAAATTTGTTGCAAAACTCAATGCATTTTTGCTTATGCAATTTTTATACAAAATTATTTATTTCAAATTTAAAATAACTATTGAGAGCAATATGAAAAACATGATACATATGTTTTGACCATTTTCACTTACAGACACTAAGTGTCTGTACACATTCTGATCGCTCTGTTTGTCTGTTGCTGTCCATCATGACATTCGCCCCATAACTGCCAAACTCTATTTTTGTTTTACTTTTACTAAATTTACCGAGTTGCTTTGTTTGGTAAAGAATTATTCATTTTTTTTTTCACAATTTTGGTGACATTCGCCCCATAACCTCCAAATCATATTTTTGTTTTACTTTAAATTTAAGGATTGGCCTTGTTTGGTAAAGAGGTAGGTTGCCATTCATCTGTATGATCGGTATACTTTTACACTATTTATTCTGTTTTTTTTTTTTTTTTTTTTTTTTTTTTCCCCACAATTTTGGTGATGTTCACCCCACAACTGCCAAACTGTATTTTCCTTTTACATTAAATTTACTGAGTGGTTTTGTGGTAAAGAAGCAGGTTGTTTTTGAAAACCGGCATGATTGGTTTACATTTACAGTAAGAATTTTTTTTATATATTTTATTTTCCACACATTAGCATTTTCAGTGGCTTTTATAGCCCATGAAACTGAATTACTTGCTAGTTTTGTAATATCCATGTTACCTGTAGTACGTAATGTAAGAGGGTAAGAGTGATATGCTATTTTAATTATTAACTATTATGTAATAGTGCATCAAAATTGGCCAAAACATTATTTGGTGCACTCTTTTCTGCATCTGAATGTCTGAATATTTGTCAGCTTTGCTGCCTTGTTTCCTTTATTGTGTCTGTATATTTGTCAGCTTTGCTGTCTAGTTATGTCCATGTATGGTGGTGGTAATAAGGGGTTAGTTTGTTATTCTCACATTGCTCACCATATAAAATCTCACTAAATGGTTTTCTCCAATTTTTCGCCTTTAAAATAACAACACCTTTCATAATGCCGTTCTTGGTGCTGACATTCTGTAGGAAGAAGTAAATAAATATGTAACATCACCATAGCACGAATTGCTTTTTATTTTTAAATTAAATTAAATTTAAAAATGAAAATCAGAAATTTTCATGTAATCAAAACAGCTCAGGTACAAAGTATAAAATCCTTTATTAAAAACATATAACATTGTCAACTGACATTCCTCAGTTTGCACAATCCTACAAAAATGTTTTCTCAAAACCAAGGAAAAATGAAATTACAAAAGGAGAGTTTCTGTTAAAATACAATAGGTCTTTCTTTCACATTACAAACATGTATCCAACTTTCATTGTAAATAAAGGGCTTATTGCAATGACACAAAAATGTACAATTTGTTTCTATATAGGTTACCACTCTACCAAGGATCAAAGTGGTAATATGTCCAATAGCCCTAACTCCCCAATTGGCCAC